>JAYMFT010208384.1:0-11549 GCA_038088735.1 Panulirus argus | reverse complement strand
ATATTTGTGTATGTGTGTGTATGTGTACGTGTGTGTGTGTGTGTGTGTGTGTGTGTGTGTGTGTCGCATTAGGAGGCTGAGGCTAAGCTTAATTGATGCTGCTGGCTCATGGGGTCTGTTTGTGTCACATGATTTTAGGCTGTAGATTGTGCCTAGGTATTATATGGATGACAAGCGTTATGGTAAGACTGAATGGATGTTACGTGGCTAAAGGGATGAAGCAGCTTGAGGGTTGTGACAGAACTTGAATCTCATGTGGTGTGGCATGACTAAAGGGCTCTATCTCGTATGACTGAGGTCGCAGGAGACTGGGTGATATTGCTGATTGCTTTACCCAGCTGGGATGGAAGGATTCACATGGAACTAGTGTGACCCAGTTGGTTGGTTGGTTGGTTATTTGGGCTTTAAGTCATTAAGACCGTTAGCGTCAAGCCACATCAGCCAACCGAAAAATCTTTAATACCTCCAGGTGTTTAAGATAATTATAACACCGCATACACTGACTGTGTATGTGGCCCATGCCCAGGTGGTGTGACAGGGTATGTGATCATCAGGTTGGTGTAATTAGGGTGGCGAGGCCCGGGCGAATGGGTAACGTGAAGGCTGGTTGCTTGTGAAGGGGGTCCCAGTGGAAGATGTGGATGGAGGAGAGATCATGCCAAGGAGTGGCGATTGGCGAGGGTTCCATTGAAAGATGAGGAAGGGTGCGGGGCCGTCAGGGTTGCGGGTTACTGAGGAACCTAGAGGTGAGGGCAGGTAACAGTGGCGTTAGGGTTGTGGGCTGGTGAGAGACCTAGAGAGATGAGGGTGGTGTCAGGGCTCTGGGCTGGTGAGCTTCCCGACAAGATGAGGGCAGGTGAGGGCTAGGAGCCAGCGAGGGACCCAGAGAGGTGAGTGTGGTGTCAGGTGTGGTGATGGCCGTGAGGACAGATGATGTTTCAGTGTCAGTGTCACCATTAGCCGGTGAGGCCGAGTGTTGACACACCACTCCAGCCGCCCTCCCGCACCCTAATTGTTGCGTCACCCGCTCCCTCCCAGACCCAAACCCACTTCCATCCTTCAACTCCTCCATTGTCCTTCCATTCTATACATCAACAACGGTTCCCAGTGCTCGGCTTTTCACCTACCTGCAATGCCCACAAGGTTAGGAACTTTCTCTCCTCCCCTCTGCATGTACTGTACTTACCGGAGAGACTGCGCTATCACCCACCGTAGCCACACCAGTGCGATACATACCTGACTCTTTATTTGGAATACACATTGCTGGAACACGTCTACGTAGTTCCCACTTACTGGGCCACAATATATTCTCAACACTTGCCTGATACCATAAGATGGCTGTAAGGGCCAAGGTTGTAGCACGGGGCCACGCCTTACTGGACCACACCTACGTGCTTATAACTCCCCTACTTCCTCACCCATGTAGGCGCACTGTCTAGACCACGGTTATTGCGGACACACAAATCCAAGGCCACACTGTCTGGACCAGATGTACTTGTAAGGAGAGACTTACCAAGAGGGTATGCATGTTAGAAATGAAGAGAACATGATGAAGGTAGAAAACGAACTGGAGATGGAAAGATGGAGGCATAAACATGCAAGGTGGTGTGAGGCGTGCATAAGACAGAATTAGAGTGATATGGTGTACAGAGGGCCACGTCCACTCGTCTGAACGAAAGCTTATGAAAAGGTCAGGAGAAACCACGAAAAGGTCTGTGGTGCTTGGCTGTAATAAGGGGCTTTTACTTTGGTGCATTATTCATGGCAGCTAGACAATGGATGAGATGCAAATGAGGCTGTTCTTCGTCTGTTTCTGACACTACCTCGCTACGCGTGAAATGGGAAAAAATGAGATACATGTATAGAATTCTACTTCAGTATTCCGTGCGTGTTGTAGAAGACGACTAAGAGAAACAGAAGTAAGGAATAGGGTATTGCTGGATTACATACTAATTGATAGGAGTGCAGAAGAGATTCCTGCTTGTGAATATGCTTATAGGAACAGTTAGTGGGATGTGGAGGTGTTGTTAAGATCTGTAAATGTTTTCGAAAAAAAATAAACGTTATGGAAGAGATGGAAGTGATGAAAGGAAGCATTCTTGAAAAAAAAAAGAGTTGTGTGAAGAAATACCAGGAGAGATTAAGTGTCCAATGGCAAAAGGCGAGAATAAACAAAGCTAGAAGAGTGGGTGAGGAATAGGAGGTATTTCGGAAAGCAGCGCTGGCTTTTGCAAGAGAAGCGTGTGGCATGCGTAAAGTGGGAGGTGGGCAGTTGAGAACGGGTAATGAGTGGTGGCATGATGAATTAAAACTGCTGGTGAAAGAGAGGTATGTGGGCAGTACTTTTATGGAAAGAGTGCAGATGATTAGAGATGTACAGGAGAAAGGCGCAGGAGCTTAAGAGGAATGTGCAGGGGATGAAAAGGAGGGCTAGTGAGAGTTGGGGTGAATGAATATCGATAAACTTCAGAGAGAAAAAGACTATATTTTGGAAGGACGTTAATAGGATGAGAAAAAGAGAACGCATGGGAAAATCAATGAAGGGGCAGGTTGGTAAGTGGTATCAGATAGTGTGATGTGAGGAGATGGAGTGATTATTTTGAAGGATTCTTGAATGTGTTTAATGATGGGATGGCAGATGTAGGATATTTGCGTCGGGAAGGTATGCTAATTGAGAGAATCATGGAGAGTGGTTTGGTGAAGAGAGATGATGTGATGAGAGTCTAACATAAACATGAAATGTGGCAAGGCTGCTGGAATAGTGGATAATGCAGTTGAATTTCTTAAGAGGATGACTGTGTTGATCAGTTAGGATTTCTATTGTATGTATGAATCATGGTAAGGTGCTTCAGTATTGGAGGAATGCATGTATGTATAGTGCTAGTGTATAAAGGCAAGGAGAACAAAACTGAGTATACGAACTACAGAAGTATAAGTTTGCTGAGTGTACTTGGTAAGCTGTATGGGAGAGTGGTGACTGAGAGGGTGAAGGCATGTACAAAGCATCAGAATAGGGAAAAATAATGTGGTTTTCAGAAGGGGTAGAGAATGTGTGGATCAGGTGCTTGCTTTTAAGGACGTATGTTCTAGATACATAGACGAACAAAGATTTGTATGAGGCACTTATGGATCTAGAGAAAGCATATGATAAGGTTGATATAGATACCTTGTGGCCCTTAGTTCCCGGCATCATGGGGTGCTAAGAATCTCCGGGTTTCAGCTTGACTCTACTGCCAGTGAGAGGGAGGGCTCTAGCAGTAGTAGTACCGACCCCTCCCATGACTTTTCCCTCTCTGTGAGACTTTCCTCTTTTTCTGTTTACTACACCAACATTCGTGGTCTCTCTAGAAACCTTTCCTCAGTTGAAAACCATCTGTCTAGTACCTCTCCTAATATCTTACTTTTGTCCGAGACACAGTTGTCTAATGATGTTCTCACTAGTCCCTTTTTCACATCTAATCATAATCTCTACTTATGTTTCCGATTCAAAGGCGGTGTTTGTGCTTACTCCAACATAAAACACCTGTTGCACGCCTCAAGGACCTTGAGTCTCCAAACTTTAATGTTATGTTGCTCAAAGTCTATCTCTCTACTATCACACTTGTTCTCTGTTTCGCCTATTGATCAATTAATTCTACAAATCTTATATCCTTCTTCGACTATGGCATGAGACTGTGAAATCCTCTCACCCGCAAGCCGAGATCCTCTACCACGGGGATTTTAACGTTCACCATGGGGAATGGTTGAATTCCTCCTATACGGATGGTGGAGGGATCGAAGCCCTCACGTTCTCCAATCCTGCCATGAGACTGTGACATCCTCTCACCCGCAAGCCGAGATCCTCTAACACGGGGAATTCAACGTTCACCATGGGGAATGGTTGAATTCCTCCCATACGGATGGTGGAGGGATCGAAGACCTCACGTTCTCCAGTATCAATGATTAAGAGCAAATTATCTCCCACCCTACCCATATACCTGACCGTTATGACCACTCTCCTAATATTCTGGACTTGTTTTTCACCTCTAGTTCATCTCACTGTAAAAACACAATATCGCCCCAGTTGGTTCATCTGATCATACTCTCATAAAAATATCTATTCTAACGGCACCTCCCCCTCAAGCAGCTCCTTCTAAACATAAATATTGGCGTCTGAACAAAGATGACTGGAATAAGTTACGTAACTTCTCTGACTTTCCTCGGGTAAATTACTGTTTCTTATGTGGTGATGCTTCTGTCTCCGCCAAACGCATAACAGAGGTTATTCTTACAGGAATGGAAACATTTATCTCCTGTTCTTCCAAGACTACTTCTTCATTCAATCCATGGTTCAACAGTTCCTGTCCTGAGACCATTCAGGCAAGGGATCAGGTATATCGGGCTTGGAAAAACTCTCCTACCTCTGGCTCTCATTCAGCTTTTATCACTGCCCGGAATCGCTGCTAAGGCGTTATCCGTTAGGCGAAGCGTTCCTTTATTCAAAGGAATTGCGGTAACCTCTCCTCGTCATCCACGGATAGGTCTTTCTGGTCTTTAGCTCAGGGCATCTCTAACAACTTGTGTATCTCTCTCTACCTTTCCCTCACTTTTCCGTCCTGACGGTATTATAGCTGTCTCTCCCGTTGACAAACCAATCTCTCTTAGTTCCCGTTTCTCTCTAACTCCACCTTGGATGACTCTAACATTCCCTCACCCCCTGATGCTCCTCTTACTAATCCAATGACTTCCTGTAATCTCTTTACGGACCGTCCGAAAAGCGCTTCTTTCTCTGGACACACGCAAAGCTTATGGTCCTGATGGCATCCATCTCCGTGTACTGAAAGAATGTGCTTCTGAACTTGCACCTGTGCTTGCTCGTCTATTTCGTTTCTGTTTAAAAACCAAAACTTTTCTTTCTCCTTGGAAACATGCTTTGATACACCCCATTCCTAAGAAGGGTGATCGTTCTGACCCCACAAACTATCGTCCTGTTGCTTTGACATCTACCATTTCCAAAGTCTTTGAGTCCCTCGTCAACTTCCATATCCTTAAACACCTCGAAAATCCAAGTCTTCTCTCTGATCACCAGTATGGCTTCCGTGAGACAAGATCCACTGGTGATATTCTTTCCTATCTTACTAATATCTGGTCATCATCCCTGAAAGATTTTGGGGAGTCATATGTAGTTGTCCTCGACATATCTAAGGCCTTTGACAGGGTGTGGCATCGAGGTCTCATCGCTAAACTCCCCTCTTTTGGTTCCCTCCCTCACTTTGCTCCTTGATATCTAGCTTCCTCTCAGGCCGATCTGTCTCTGTAGTTGTTGATAGATAAACCTCCCCCTTTTCCTCCATCAACAGCGGTGTCCCTCTCACTCGATCTGCATCTCACCTTGACACAGCTTCCACAATAATCTCGGACTTGGACAGGATATCTCATTGGGGTACACAAAATCTTGTTAAGTTTAATGCCTCCAAGGCCCAATTTCTACCCGTCTCTATCTAAAACTCCGCACATCTCTCGTTTCTCCTTTGACGGTTCTCTAACTCCACCTCTTGATTCAATGAACAAACTTGGTATTACTGTAACATCCACTCTTTCTTGGAAACCCCTCATTACAAGAATAACTAAGTCTGCTTCTAAGAAACTGGGTGTCCTGTTTAGATGTCGAAAGTTCTCTTCTGAACAGTTACTCCGTTTATACAAGGGAATGATTCGTCCTTGTTTGGAGTACTGCTCTCACACTAGCAGTGGTTCTAGCTCTGTTTCCTTACTTGACAGAGTTGAGTCGAAAGCGGTACGACTCATAAACTGTCCCAGGCTAACTTGCAAACTTGACCCCCTTGCCCTACGCCGCAATGTTGGTTCACTTTCCCTCTTCTATAGGTATTTCTTTGGTTTAAGCTCCCTAGAGTTGGCAGCCTGTATGCCTTCATCACTAGCTAGACCACGCAATACTCGGCAAGCTGCTCGTCACATGATTATTGTGTGGCCATCGGCAACTCAAGAGTGGGCCGTTTTGATACCTGTTTCTTTCCCTACACGTCGAAGCTTTGGAACTCTTTACCATCCCATGTCTTACCCAATAAGTATGACTTTGCACATTTCTAAAGACAGGTCTTTCACTTTCTAAAAAATTCGTAAATACTTTCCCTTGTCTTTTCCTTTCCGTTTCATATTTCTCTCTACATTTCAACTAAGGCCTAGCCTTAATGTGGAATTTTGTCCGTGACTGGAGCCTTCCGTATGAAAAAGATATATGCCCTGGTACCCTAGACCCCATAACCTATGCCCTGATACCCTGGACCCATAATATTTACCCTGGTATCCAAGACCAATAACATATACCCAGGTACTCTACACCCATAACATGTCCTGGTACCCTATACCCAAAACATATGTCCTGGTATTCCAGGCTCATAACACAGGCATAAATACTACTCAGGATGGTATTACCTAAGCAAATAATAACACAATATAACTTTTAAACAGGTTTAAAGAAGTTAAATCTTCCATATTATATGGTTACTGGAAGCAAAAAAGAAACTGAAACTACATCTAGTGATGGAATATCGTTCTCGCACGAAGACACCAGGCGCTATACACTATATGTATAGTGTTAATCTGAATTTCAATAGTAGTGATTATTTGATTATCTTTTTTCTTATGTTACAGGCTCCAGTCACGGACAAAAGTCCACATCGAGGCCGGGCCCTAATTGAAAAATAGAGAGAATTAAGAAACAGAAAAAGAAGACAAGGGAAAGTATTTACGAATTTTTGAGAAAGTGAAAGACCTGTCTATTGAAATGGGCCAGGTCATAGTTATTGGGTAAGACACGAGAAGATAGAGAGTTCCAAAGCTTCGACGTGGAGGGAAAGAAGCAGGTATCAAAAACGGTCCACCCCTGAGTTGCCGATGGTCACACAATAATCATGCAACGCAGCAGCTTGCCGAGTATTACGTGGTCTAGCTAGTGGTGGAGGCACACAAGCAGCCAGCTCCCGGGAGCAAAAACCAAAGTAATACCTAGAGAAAAGGGAAAGTGAACCAACATAGCTGTGTAGGGCAAGGGAGTCAAGTTTGGAAGTTATCCTGGGACAGTCTATAAGGAGGATCGCTTTCGACTCAACTCTGTTAAGTAAGGATGCAGAACTAGAACCACCCCATTTGTGGGAGCAGTACTCCATACAAGGACTAATCAGTTCCTTGTATAAATGGAGCAACTGTTCAGAAGAGAAGTTTCGACATCTAAATAGGACACCCAGTTTCTTAGAAGCAAACTAAGCTATTCCTGTAATATGGGTTTTCTAAGAAAGAGTGGATGTTACAGTAATACGAAATATGTTCATTGAGTCAAGAGGTGGAATTACAGAACCGTCAAAGGAGAGACGAGAGTTGTGAGGATTTTTCGATAGAGAGATAGGTAGATACTGGGTCTTGGGGGCATCAAACTTAACAAAATTTTGTCTACCCCAATGAGATATCCTGTCCAAGTCTGAGTTTACTGAGGAGGCTGTGTCAAGACGAGATGCAGATCGAGTGAGAGAAGAGGGAGCAGATTTGAAGGATGTGCATGAATGCAGTGCTGAGTCATCAGCGTATGAGTGCATTGGATTATTTGTGGATGAGAGGAAATCGTTAGAAAAAGGAAGAAAAAGTGCAGGAGACAGGACAGAACCTTGAGGGACATCGCAGTTAATGGAGAAAAGGGGGGAGGCTGATCTATCAACAACCACAGAGATAGATCGGCCGGAGAGGAAGCTAGATATCAAGGAGCAAAGTGAGGGAGGGAAGCCAAAAGAGGGGAGTTTAGAAATGCGACCCCAATGCCAAATCCTGCCAAAAGCCTTAGATATGCTGTGTAGTGAACTGTGTGCCCTGCCGGTCTGTCAAAGGATATGTTTCAAGCTGAACTGTCAAGTCACCGTTTCCCGGATGTTTCACTAATATTCACCTGACTTCTAAGTGCTCGCCAAATCACTCTTCTCCCCAGATGGTATGTAAAGTTCGCTAGTGTTTCCGGCGAAGACATCTTTATCCGTAATTGGTTTGTCCAGGATCAGTGATATCCCAAGGTTTGGAATTATTTCCAGCTAGTGTGGCTGTTATTACTCTTATTCTCAGTTTGTCCGTCCGCTCATTCCAATCAACAGTTTGGCTGTGCAGTCACTACTGTCCCCAGTTCTTATGTCCAGTTCCTATTGTCACCAGTTTGCTTGTCCCTCATAAATGTCTAGAACTTGTTTCTCCAGTTTTTTCTGTTGCCAACTTGTCTGCCTAGTCATTGTTATCACTAGTTTACCCAGTCACTTTTTGCCCCAGGCAGAGCCAGCCGAGAGTTCGCACTTTCTACGCTAGTCTGCGGATCTGACTCACCAACAGCGGCCCGTCTACAACAGAATGAGCAACAGCAAAATCTACCAAAGCATCGTAGTTCTTACCATACCTTATGGCTCTCAGGAGAGTCGCCTTTAAGCCCGTCTCGGCCACGCAGATGGTCACTCGGATGAAGTATTGCTTTCTTCAGAAACCCTGCCATTACTGGCACCTCTACAATTTACTTGGAAATTCCCTAGAAACATCTAGCAATCTCTCTCTCTCTCTCTCTCTCTCTCTCTCTCTCTCTCTCTCTCTCTCTCATTCTTTTTATCACCATTTTGTCTTACTTCTCTGCTTTTGATCCTCTTCGTATCCCTCCTCCTCAACGTCCTTAAGAGGGGTGATTTTTCTCGATCATGGACACTATCTAAAACACCATAGTGGCCACATTACCGCTGCTATCCTTCACAAATTCATCCTCTCGTACGAAGAACTGTTGGTGTTCTCAAATGGACTACTGTGAGCCTCACCAGCCAGCGGCAGCCTAGTGCCTAATGTCTAATCTTTTCACACGAAGAAGCTATCAGCCATTGCAGTACTAAATGGATGGTGGATATGAAAGTACAGGAAGGGTCATGAAAAACAACCCTCCTACAATATCTGATGGTCACTAAAGTGGTTATCTGTTGAGAAGAAAGTCGTAGTACCCTAAATTTTTAAGCTAGATAGATGAAGACAGCACAGTATAGCAAGAGGCTCTTCCTCACCCACCACAGTAAAAAGAGACAGATGAGTAGTGCAGAAGGATGTTCCCTGCCCGCCGCTTTATCCCATCACCCACAGGATGAGCCTGGGGTACGCAATGGGGTTGCCGCTGATAGCGGCACAAATTAATAAAATCCTGTGGTACTGAGTGCACACTAACGGACTCTTAATGAAAAAGGACGAATGTAAAGCATTCTGATCTACTACAGCCATCGGATACTCTGGGGAAAAAGAACCTTAGCCAAATATGCAAAAAGAAAAGAAAGGTAATGGTGGCGTTCCAGCGGTCACTACGAGCAGGCGTGTCTGAGGACTCGAGACAAATCGTCGATTCCTGTTGTACAGATGGTGTCATTGGCAATCACCACGAGTAAGGACGCGCAGTGCTTACCGGAAAGGCAGACAACTGCTGCATTATAGATGGTAGTGGTGTCAGTCCCGCAGTCACCAAGAGCTAGTGCGTTCCACAAACGCATGGCTTCTTCCCAAGACTGCCTAGAATCGCGAGCTATCAAGTTGTAAACTTCGTTATTTTTCCTTTTCTCTTCCTTACTTTGGGAAAAGAACTCACAATAGCGGCATTCAAGTCTATTCGACTAAAAATACTATTATTTTCTAGGTCTGCTAGTCCCGCTGCATTGTTCAGTTTTGCTGTATGTAGAATGTTGAACGTATACTCCGAACAGAAATGCTGCCCCAAAAAGCTTTCCGTGGATGGAAGTCTTACAACGAAAGTTATATTTCACGTTGTGGTGGTGTTGGAGCCTCGTGTAAGCTTGTGTAACAGGGACGTATATCACGGAGACAGGTGTGTACCCCCACAGTAACAGTCAGCCTCACTGCTCCCGGACGAGTGATATACAACTCTCCTCGCACCTAATGCCTCAGAGCTGTACGACAAACTCCATCGAGAAGAAATGTGGGAAATCACTCAGAAATGCTCATACGGGAATGATTTCTTGAGACTTTGGTTCTGAACATACAATTTCCGGAGAGTTATGTCTGTAAGATGCTTTTCCTTTTTCTTTGAAGCAATACTTTTAAAATCCTCACAGAACCACTGTCAACAAAGTTTATAGGGTCGTCATTGTGACACGTAAATGATGCCTAAGGATTTGTTGGCAGTCTGTCCCGGATCCCTGAAAGGTGTGTGTGTGTGTGTTGGAGGGGGGGGGGGTGTCTTCCACAATTCGTCTCCAAATTTGGTTCAAGAAAAGAGAGGAAATTGAAAAATGACCGCTTGGCTGGTTTTACTGCCTCTTCTCCAGGTCGTTGGCAACCTTACGATGATAATTGTTGGGCTTTATGCTTCATATTGTCTTTGAGATAATCTTGGATAAAACCAAAAGGTTTTGAAAAGGGTATAGTGTGCTTGTGGCGTGTAAAGTGCAATATGGTGGTGTTGGAAACAGCATGTGCGAAAACAGAAGGTTTGTCTTTCAGATATCGTCACATAAGGTCAGAAGCTCATTCCATATCTGTGAGCGGCCAGTACCCGGTGATATTCGCTTCTCAGCAAGTTACAGTACAACTCCGGTCGAATATATTTAGAGGCTGTAGGATGGGGATGGGGAGTTAACCAGTACTGAATGATCTGAGTATAAACAAGGCAGCCATCCGAACTGAATCAGGCCTTCATAAGACAAGGGCCCCAGCCAGGCAAAGACAGTCTTTACTGCCCCTTCTCCCGTCGTTGGCAACTTTACGAGGGCAAACATTATCACCGTTTAAAAGAAGCGTTCTTGAGGCTTGGCATGAACATACCCATACATTCACAATGTGGGTCGATATTACTTGTTAGGATAAACATAACTTTTATTGAGAGTAAGCTTCTAGGAAGATGGAGACGGAAAAAAAACAATTCAAAATATTTCAGGTATTCTTAGCTGTCATAAAATAAAATGAAGCTATGAGCGATCGAAGGTTGCCATTAATCCCAGAAGTCAAGATATGGTGGAAAGAAACAAAGCTAATGTGTTCTTTCTTTTGCGAAACGATTGGTGTTAAAGCTTTTATTATATCAAAAGTTACGAGAGTAATGCGCCTGATCACTGCAAAAACAGTGATCATTTGTTGACATTTCACTATAGCATAGTGACTCGGGGGTTACGGCGTCTGCCTGGTTGCCACACACATAATTTAGGGATCAATGCTCGGGCCATAGTGGTAAATAGTTCACATCAAATATCGTGTGTACTTTACATGGTTAAGATATATACACATTACCGTAGTGCCTTGCGAGTCAATTGAATTGCCTTCCTTCCTCGTCCAGAGCGTCAGCGACAGTGTTTCCACCTCCATGGATCAGAGACCGGTTTCAGAGTCGCTGTTTTAAGATCACCTTGGCCTGGGGATTAGGCTGGCTACCTTAGCTTCCATACAAATGGTCCCAGGGTCGATTCTCGATGTATCGTGGTAATATATATATATATATATATATATATATATATATATATATATATATATATATATATATATATTTT
>JAYMFT010208373.1:0-11550 GCA_038088735.1 Panulirus argus | reverse complement strand
GTGGGGGGTTATGTCACTTCCCCCCCCCCCTCTCTCTCTCTCTCTCTCTCTCTCTCTCTCTCTCTCTATCTATCTTTAGTTACAACGTACGTACGTGCGTGTGTGTGTCAGCCGGACGGTAGGTTACGTAATTCCCTTTTTCGCGGGAGGCGTCCGTCATCCGAGGGCCCCAGTTTTCCTCGGATTGGGCGTATCTTGTGCGAATTCGTTTTCCGCTTAGGTTTGCTTGTTGTCTTACCATAAATGTATTTCTCGGGAGCGTATAAATGAGGGTGATTTTCTTTAGGAGTATATCTGGGAAATGTTTTCCTGGGTGTAGTTGATGATTATCCTTTTTTTCCGTCTGTAATTTTGTGTAAATAGTGGGAATTATTTTGGGAGCTTGTCTGTTTTGTCTTAACTCTATGTGTGTGCTCTTAGGTTCATCATCTTGTAATTTAGAGCTTGGATAACATCCTTGGATGTAGTTAGGGAGTGGCTGCTACATCTCGTTCTTGACGTGTTTATATAATGGAAATGTTTTGAACTCCTAAGCACGACGGCACGACCCGAGGGTATGGCGGTCTGGCCTGTTAACCTTAAAGGTTCAGGTCTAAAGCCAGGCCATCATTCCCAAGGGTCGTAATTTCGTGCTTAAGGGTCGTATCGTCGTGCTGAAGGGTTTTATCGTCGTGCTCAAGGGTCGTACCGTACTCAGAGGGGGATAGAATACAGGAAGTCGTATAATTTATTTTCTCATGTAGTTGACGACCCCGCTTAGGTGTCCGTCCGGTCTGAGTGGCTTTCCTGTGGTGCTGTTGTCTTGTCTCTGCCGCTGGAGGTTATTTATGTTACGGACGCCTTATCTGTGGCACTCCCGCCTCAGCTGTGGCATCAGCACATAAGCATTATCTTTGCTGGCTTAGCTGCGGCACTTGTTCATCAGCACTGCTACTGGCCGGCTTAGCTGTGGCATTCTGGCTCACCTTAATTGTCCTCCTGGTGATTTAGCTGTGATAATGATGGCTTAGCTTACTCACCGGGGAGATAGCTGTGGCAGCGTCCAGGCCTCAGAGCCAGTAATGCACACGGACCAGCAACAGTAGTCTGTGGTGAACTAACAGACGGAGGACCTCCGTTAGTTAACCGAATAACTGTTGTACCGCCTACCGTTAACGGCTTTCACCTTCTGTTGGGACTTTGGGAAGGCTTCTCTTGTCTGGGGTCCTGGGAAGATGTGATCTCTCTCTCTCTCTCTCTCTCTCTCTCTCTCTCTCTCTCTCTAAGGTGGGAAATAAATATAAATTAGCCATCAAGACATTAATAAGTACAAGCAGGTTAAAGTAACTTATATGAAGACGAGGGTACGACCCTTGAGTTCGACAATGCACAGTACGATCCTCGAACATGCGTGACAACCCTCTGGTATGATGGCCTGGCTGGTGAAGATCTGCCATACCCAAGGGTCGTACACTCGCTCTCAGGGATGTGTTGGAAATGGCATATGTGTTGGAGGTGATACGCGTCCCGGAGGAGCAGCTGGTGGTTTTTAGCTTTGGTGCTGATGACTTAGCTGAGGCTTCTGGTTAACGTGGAAGACATCATATCCAATGGTCAAACATTCGAGCCCAAGAGTCGTACCGTAATATTCGAGCCGTACCGTCCTACCCAAAGGTCGTACCGTCGTGCTCAAGGCATAATTTCTTTAACGAAAGTAACTTTGCAGTAATGTAACTGAGCTCAATTACTTCCAGCAAAAGTTCATGAATTATTCAGAACATTCATCTGAGGTAATTAACGTACGCTGTATGTTTTATTAAGTGTAATTAACCTGGGGGTATCAGAGGATGAAGAGATCATCCATGAAGGAAGTACAGACAGTGACGAACCTTCATTCATGAAAGAAAATGGCGAACCTTCACCCATGAATAAAGTGTAAAATGGCAAAATTTCATTCAATAAGGAAGAGGCGAACCGTCATTCATGAAGAAAGTGGAGAGCGTAGCGATCCTTCATTCATAAAGAAAGTGCAGCTGGTGTGTGTGGTGAGGAGGTCATCAATGGACAGCCATGACCACTGTCTACGCTACGCTTGCCATGTTAACTCCCAAGATTAAATCGCTTTTTTTCCTACCTAACCTTGGCCTGACTCTGCTCTCAGCGGATGTTATCTGCTCAAGTTACCAACTGTACTCCTGCAAACCAAACCTAGAGATACTTCTGCAAAATAAAGTCTTTTTTTAGTAGGTATTTGAAAAATAATGTTCAGTATATTTCTTACGGTGAATACATCCATGCTCTCTCGAAGATGTATGTAAAATAAACCTTATAAATGATGGTAGAGATGCTATTCCTGCGATTCATTTGAGACACTGTGGACCACGAATTTTTCACTTGCTCGTTTATGGAATAATATTTCGACCTGGGATGACAGAGTGGCGGGAAACAAGCAAAGTGTTGGTAGGTGAGCGGGCGGCGATCTGGCCACCTCCGACATATAAGGCCTGACCTTGGCTGCCTCTCGAACCCTCCTTCACACCAACGACTCTGGCTTAAGCCTCGCACATGTGTCATAAGGATATGTGTATTTCATTTAAGATTATCCTTATTTTGAGAGGTGATTTTTACCCTTCTGTAGATTTATTAATATTACGTATTCTGTGTTGGTCACAGAAACAATTGTTTTATGTAAGACACCTGATTTGAAATAATTTGGGCAAGCTTTCCTACTAGGAATTTACATTATTGTAGTTTTTGTACTGATCTGTACATATTAAGACGACAGTAACGCCCGCGCCGAATGAAAAGAGTAAAATGATCATTTACGAAAATGACTTTTAGTTTCTGTGGCGCGGGGCCCAGACACACTTGCACCTTGTGTACAACCATGTGGAGTGGGGGGAGGCCCGAGGATAGGTGAGGATGGAGGAGGGAACCATCCCAGTGGACGTCCATCCACAGGGCTCCGGACGGCACGCGTATATCATGCTGCTGCACTCATCACTATGGTAGTCTCTCAGGGCATTTCGACATGAATGGATCATGTGTATGTGAGTCTCACATTAACGCTCCCCCCCCCCCTTTTAAAAACAGAGGAGTGATTGAATTAGTGGAAGGACGCCTGTGCGTAATGTTGTAGTTTATATAATTTGTATGTAGAGTGTGATGACGTCACGTGTAAGGAGATTAACCCTACAAGTGTCTGGGGTTTGGCAACATTGGCGATCACATTTTTTTAAACCTAAAGATATATTATTTGCCATTAATATCAAAATTGATTGGACTTCCAGATTGGTTTCATTTTTAATTTTGAACAGGAAGATATAGGAACCGTTTTAATTAAGTACGTGTGAAGCAAGGCAATAATGATTAAGAAAAGTAATTCTGGAACCACGGTATGGCAACAGTGGGTGACGTCATACATGCCTTTCCTTCTCAAGCTGTCGACTTGTGAGTCCCGGACAGTGTTGTCTACCTTGAACCACGCTCCACCTGCCTTAAACGTATAGTTCCTGTATAGCCTTAGATGCTGTCAAGCTACATTTTAGAAACCATGATAACTTTGTTCATTACTCCAATGTTTTCATCTATTGGTTCTCTTAGCTAAAGGAAGAGTTCAGTTCTTTGTTACCTGTTTTAAATCTCACTCATGGAATTATGTAATATTTAATTTATTCACTTATGATTTTAACCAATTTAGTAGTGTGGCATCTTATTCGAATATACATTTGTATCAGTATATTAATTAAACGTTACCCCTTGTGCCTAAGCAGAAAGTAATACACGGAACATACCAACCAAGAAATACCACCATTGATTAACACACTCATGAGTTTGTACATTGATGCTGAAGAATTAATGAGAAACTCACATTCGCAGTCATGTCCCGTAGACACTTGTAAGACACACTTAGTGTTGAGCGTCACACCGCGCCGAGTGTGACTCACAGTTTGTTGACATTGGCCTGAGTATGTGGAGGACCTGCGAGCCAAGGTGTGCCCACAACACACAAATATAAACACCTCCAGAGAGAGAAGCGAGGTCAGGCAAAGGTTCTGGAGCTTTTCCTCAACAGAGAAATGACTCGCTTTAACTTAAGGTCTCCACCAGGATCTCCGTGTGCCTTTGGTTTGCTGAATGTTTAGTTTTAAATTATCTCCTGCATCCAGCCAGCCAGACGGACGTCCTACCGTAAATGCGAGGCGTATGAATACCGCCCGGTCCGGTCCCTCCGGCCTGGCGCGAGGCTTGGCTACCCAGTGTCGCCATGGCTATCTCGCTGGCCGATAAGTGTCCGAGCTAGGAATTTGAGGTCAGCTGGGTGGAGAGGAAGTAGTAGTTGATTACGTCCCGTTGTTTAGAATATCCGTGACTCGTATACTGGCGATGCGTGAAATGAGTAGACACGTGTCTTGGCCGGAGTATAAACATGTTTTTACGTAGCTACGTACGTATATTGACTTAGTGTTATTGTCATCCGGGGTACTACCCTCCCGGATGACGTATTTTCTCTCGATATTTATATGTTAACGGCGTAGTTCTCTTGATTTTGATTAGCTCGCGTCGTAATTTCTCGATAATTGATTTACTGCGTCTGTGGCTGCAGTGGTATCTATTGTGATTACATATTCTTCCATGGTGTTGGTTGGGGTTAAGTTACCTTTCTCCTTTCGGCTGATAAGTTATCTCTCTCGCCGTCCACTTGTTGATGCTGCATTTTTCTCTCGGCGCCGAGTGTTTGATAACAGTCACACGACGGTGAATTGTCTGGGGGCGCGTCGTCATCCCGTCCATGATCACTGTACGTCAAGCCTCGCTGAAATAACAGTTGCCGTTTTTGTTTCCCCTGGGAGTTGGTACGTACCGCTGACTAGATGTCTACTGACGAAGGAATACTTGCTATTGTTTTCACTATTTTTACCAAGCTTTTCTTGGAATACGGTACAGATCCATTCAATGACTTCTTTATTCTTTTCATATCAGTGATTTATTTATAGTCTTCATAAAATGTCTTGAAATAAGCCATGGACTGGCAAGGTGTTTCAGATGGGTTATGATTCGAATAGACGTATTTCACACGTTCATGTTTTTCTTTCGTATAAAGTCCAAAGCAATCAGACATGACAAATGTGGCGAGTTAGTCGGACTCCAGAACTTGACCCACTTGTCCCACTCCGCAGTGTCCGATCTTTCTCCCTCGTCTGTAGATATAACTTTTTTTTTATGCCGGTTGTTTATGTGTCACCCGCCATAACCTAGACCCCGTAATACTTGGCAAGCCACTGCGTCACGTGATTGCTGTGTGTGTGTGGCCGGTGGCAACTCAAGGGAGGGACGATGTGATATCTGTGTCTTTCCCTACTCGGCCAAGTTTTGGAACTTTTTTCTTTATGTCTTTACTAACATGTTAGCTACGACCTTCCACTTTTGAATGAACAAGTCTTCCTTTTCTTCCAAATCTTGTTGATTGTTTTATTTTCCTCCTGTACTTCTCTTGTCTTTCTTAAAAGCCTTTGAGTGTGACCGGAGCCAAACCATTAAAGAAAAAGAACTTGCTTACAATATACAACAATAACCTGTACTTAGTATCTTGTTAAATAGGTCTTGAAATACATATATATTCTTTGAATATATCTCAGATTCGAATGAACATAATGTTTCTCATAACCAAATTTCGTACATACCACATGAAACATTCATGTTAACTCATAATTGAATCACTCGTTAACTCGGCAGTTCACGTTAACAGGTCTAGTACATTATCTGTTCTTGTTTGCGTAGCCATCATTTGTGCACGGGTGTCTGTCTTTGGTAAGCCTTGTTTACTCTTGAGATTTATGTTAATTGGTTAACTGTAGCGCAATAAACATACGAATGTGGCGGGGTCTGCCTACTTGGCATGGGGGCTGGATACTTCAAATACCTCTGGATGGCGTCGAGTGTGTCGTCTCAGTGTGCTGGGGGTAAGGAGGGCGTAATTGACAACGTGAACCCCCTCCCACGTAGGGCCTTCTTGTCTTGCACGTCGTATCATCTCCTATCACCATTGCGGGAGATCAATGCTCGGTCGCATCTCTTGTTGAATAAGATTGTCCGCTGGTCAGTAAGTGTAAGTAAGGTTTGATAATTGAGAGGCTAGAGTTTTTATTTAGTTTTATTTATTTGTGCTGGAAATTTTTGACTTGTAGTTAGCCTTATATGCATGTCCTGGATTTTTTTTTTTTTTTTTTTTTTTTTTTTTTTTTTTTTTTTCGTAACCTGGTCGTTCCTCTTTTTCAGGTAAGTCGGTTATGGAAGCAGCGACTGACTGTTCGGGTGTGGTATGCTGGACCCAGAGGCTCGGGTATGTTGCCGAGATATGTGGTTGACGAAGCATGTAGATGGGATTAGATAAGATAAACCTGGTTTGTTTTTATGGATGGTGGCTGTTTAACCCATTCCTTGAGCACGAAGGTATGTACGACCCTTGACTACGACTGTGGACTAGGTCATATGCCAGGCCATCAAGGGGTCGTACCGTCGTGCTCAAGGATAGCACCGTTGTGGTCAAAAGGTTATTAGTAGAGAGTGAACACATAGAATGAGTTCTTTAAGTGTCATTACTTCAAAAGTTGAGTGAGTCAAGGGTATTTGAAGATTTCAGCAGATCTCATTACTTGTTAACTATGGCTAAGTGGTGGATTAATTGGCCACTGGTTCCTGAAATGCAAGCAGGTAAGTGGTTGTTTAAGAGACCACTAGTTTCTGTAAGGAAGTGAATACGGCTTAAGCGGTCGTTTGAGGGCTTCATCGTTTTATACGATAGATACGTGCAGTTTAACGTGAGTTTTAAGTGGTGAGGGGTTATTGTGAGGTTTGCAATACTAGTGAGTGGTGATTATGTTATGTGTTGGAGATTGGGGGGGGGGGGAGAATTTTATTTTTTGTTGAAATTTTCAACCATGAAAAGGGTTTCTTGTTTAGTGTAGTGAAACTATTGCCTTGGTTTCAATCTTCAGCACAGAACAAATTCGTTCCACGTTCCCTAGAGATATCTGTTGTTGCTGAATGAAACTGTGGATAAGGTGTCTTATGTTTTTGGTGGAAACCTTGTTATAGGTTTCTCTGGAGTTAGGTGAAACCATGGAAGAGGTATTTTGAGTTATAGAATGAAACCATGTGTGTTTCTTTTGTTACAGAATGAAACCTTGAGAGGTTTCCGCGTTCTTGGGTGAAACCCGTGAGGTTTCCTGTTGTTTAGACCGAAGCTAAATCTTTAAAAGGTTTCTGTCGTGAAATGAGACCGTGGCCAAGGTTTCCGGTGTGCTAGAGGAAGCCAGGAGGGGTACAGGGATGGCCTGGGTGTAAATATCATGAGAGTACCGAACTTCCTGTATGCTAATTAGCTTCCTGTCTGGGAGCAGAGACATCCATGTAATGTCACTTGTCCGTATTGGGTGGGTGGGACTGTCAACTCACTCTCTCTCTCTCTCTCTCTCTCTCTCTCTCTCTCTCTCTCTCTCTCTCTCTCTCCCATGTCCACCGATGCGGATAGATATGTGGACATGTCACCCAGCCAAGTATTGTCTCATCCACATGTGATTCGTCACACGGTGTTCGACATGGCGACCTACCACGCCCCCTCCTTGTGTTGTGGGCTGACGACACACCCCACCCTCCAGTGTTGTGGGCAGACTACACAACACGACCTACAGTACATATATATTAGTACATATCTTGTACATATACATTAGTAACAGTAGTAGTAGAGGTATGGTACTTCAGAATCCATTTATGATACTCATGCAGCTTTGAGGCTGCACTCCAAGCAGGAGCAGGGAAATGTTGGGCTCCACTGGGGAGAGAAGTTTCCCGACGAGACTGTACTCTTGTTTCATCACCTGACATCGACACAGCCTTGCCGAAGGTGACTTTGTAACGCCAGTGGTGTGACAACAGGCAGGCGGAATCCGGTAACACTGGTACATACGGCTGTGGATGCCTATGTAGACACATATGACACTGAATGTAGCAGGACTTACACAGATGGAGACACAATACTTACACAGATTTACATGTAAAGCTCTCCGCCCTGGTACATGTAAACACATTCACTCACCCACGTGTATACACACGCATACACGTGTGTGCACACATACACACAAAGACTTTCATTTATACATAAGACGCACATACACGTTCCCCAGACGCTCATGCATACATAGATGCACATATACATCATATATATACAAGCGTGCATGCAAGCTTACACACACACACACACACACACACAGGAGCATGAGTCAGTGGTAGAAGCAGCAGCCCTGCTCCGATTATGGGCGAATGACGTCACACAGACGCCCACGTCCGGGCCATAAGGGCCCGAGACTAGCCTGGCCTGGCCTGGCCGGCTCACCTCCCCTGGCTGATGGCTGCCACCCTCCCACCCTCCCTCCCTCTCCCCTGTGGGTAGGCTTATGGCTCGGGGAGAGAGCGATTTTAACCCCTTGGACACGACGCCTCGATGTTTCTGTAATTTTCGTCTGCGTTATGGCCTAACCCGAGGTAAGTTCAGGAACTGAGCACTTTTTTTGAGGACAAATCCTCGTTTGCCTTCTTCTTCTGTTCATCCTCTCAGAAAGTGATCTTATAGGAGGAAAGGATTTCCAGTACCCCCCGCTCCCGCTCCTCTCAAGTCGCCATGTACGACACGCTGGGGATACGTGTGCAGAATTCATTCTCCCCTCTTCCCAGGGATATGCTCTGTAAACACATCCAGGACATTTATATTGACCATCGAACATGAACTTCATGAGAACAGATCAGAATCACCTTCAGTAGTTACGAAATTATGAAGAACTGTGAAATTCGATATTAGGTCAAGCTCTTCAGAACCCCAACGACCATTGTCATGTTCTTCAGGTTGTTTAGGGTCATGGCGGGAGGGTCGTTGAAACATATGGGAGGTCCTCCTCCTGTAGCTACTGATTCGGCCAGGGTCACACCTGCAGGCTCCTCCATGACACCTCAGGTCTGGTGTGGAGGGTGAGGGGGTGTTTGTCGGGTCATGATTGTAGGCGGGCTGATTTGCATGATTTTTAGACATGTATTTTTTGTTGCACTGCCATTGGCATCAAGTAAGAACCTAACCTTAACCTTGAGCTCTCGAGCAGGACGGAACGACCGATCTTCTAGTATACGAAGGTCTGTGGCCTTTGACCTCACCCTTAGGTCAAAGATCAGGTCATCATCATATACCTAAGGGTCGTCTCAGGGCCTCAGGTCCCGTCCCAGTCACCAGCTCGGCTGGTATTAGGGATGGAAACATTGCCTTCAGGGCGGGGGTTTCCAGCGTCCGCTGTTGACACTGTGTCTGCTTCAACCCACTTATGTATGTGTGTGTGTGTGTGAGTGAGTGAGTGGCCATAACCCTAAGACACATATTCCCCTGTCATTCCTCATAGTAGCCTTGGACTGGTGAGGTGAGGGGTGGCAGGTGTGCGGTCAGTGTGTCAGTGTGGGAGTGGGAGTCTCCGGTCACTGGTGGCCTAGTGTCACAACTCTTCACCTTGACATGCACCACTACATTGCTTTACCTAGTTATACTGTTCGCCCCCCCCCCCCGTTTTCCTTTGCTCTATTCATACTTTATGACGGATGGAGAATGAATATGAGCGTATGAGGTCATCCTGCCTTGCTCACGCCGGAAATGGCGAGCATGGATGAAATGTTGGAAAAGAAAGTATTATCATTATTGTATGAATTATTCTATAACCCCAGGACCCCTTTCACTGAATAGGCTGTTGCACGCCCAAGGCTGCTCTGATTCCAGTAGTTGGGGAGTGTGGACTTCCTTGAAGTGAGAAGTTCTTGGACAGGCAGACTGAAGTGTTTTATGTACGGAAAAGGGTGTTTGGTTGTTTGGGCTGTAGTAGCTGTCAACTGCCTGGGCCATTAAGGTCAGGCTACAGCCGCCAGTTCAAAAGCCCTCACCTCCTTCTTCAGGTGTTGAGGATAACCCCAAGACCATAACTGTGTTGACATAGTAATTTCTCCAAAAATGATGCATCAAAGATTTTGGACACTCGAATCTCATGTTCTTATCTGAGCAATTATGACACTATTCAGGCTGTCATTAACTGATATCTGCATATTTTTTACTAGAAATTTAGTCTTCAGATTTTCAAAGTGCACTAGGCATCCTGAAGGCAATATAGTAGTAGATACTGAAACATTTCCATAAATATTAATCTTCAAATTTTCCTCGGAATCAGGAACTACATGTTCACCCACTCCAAGATCCTCAAGATTTCCCTTGGAAAATCAGGGGACAAATAATATCACACGTACTAATAGACCTTCATTTTTTGTTTACATGAACCAGTGCTTCCCAGTGTTTACGTCTGCTAAGTCTTGTAAATTTTCACGTAGATAGGGTTCCCAGCTCACTAGACAAACCAAGGGGTTGCTTAGTCCACCCCCGTGCGGTTATATGATTTGTAAATATTTTATCCGAATATGATGCGTGGGTTACCCGAAACTGAAGGAGTTAAACTGAAACTCGTCTCTCCTTTTTATCTGACCAGTAGAGCCACGGCATCAAAGCCCAAGGGTCGTACCAGCGTGCTCAAGGGTCGTACCGTCGTGCTGTAGAGGCTGGTTAGGTCGTTTCCTAGAGTGGGGTCAGGTGGGTGGGAGGGGGTAGAGGGTGTCGTCATACCCCAGCGGGTCCCGGATGATTGCGTCACGTGACGTCATGTTGACGGTGATGCAACTTCCGGTTGCTCTGTTGTCATTCCTCTTGGGTTAGAACTTTTTTTTTTTTTTTTTTTTTTTTTTTTTTTTTTTTTTTTTAATCATAGTAGATTTTTTCCCCCGTGCAGCAAACATGGATATGTGTTGTCATATCGGCTGCCATATTTGAAACTGGAGTTTGCTTTGTGTACACATAGACGCAATTAGATTTATCTGAAATTTACATGAGCGTATGTGACATGCGTATTTAATTAACCGGAGGGGTTATTAATAATATCTGCGTAATTACATATCTGTACTTTACGGGAGGAGGGAGTTGTGCACTCATGGGGCCCTCATCTCTTGTACATTCCTGACTGTAAACGTACTTTTTTCACATCATTCATAACAAGGCTCTTGTTTGATTTCATGGTATGTCCTCTGGTTGCTCTGTCCCTTCGTGTGTGCGTGTGTGTGTGTGTCTACGTCATCAAGCTGGTTTAAAAATTTAAAGGATGTGCGTGTGTGTGTACGCCTTTGTTGTCTGGTATTCCCCCGTCCCACTGAATGTATTACCCAACTTGAGGAACCACTTTCCACTGAATGTACCACTTAATGAAGGCACTATACCCGAGTGCCACATACCACTGAATGTATGACTAGACTAATGGAGCCGATTTCGCCAGGTTGTTTGGTTGGTTGGTTAAGCTGTTAGGCCAATCAACCACCAGGGTCAATAAGGCCGTCAGCGTCCAGTTATAACCACGAGTGGAAAAAGTCTGGAACTATGTACTTATGAACTCTCTCTCTCTCTCTCTCTCTCTCTCTCTCTCTCTCTCTCTCTTTATATATATATAT
>JAYMFT010208362.1:0-11550 GCA_038088735.1 Panulirus argus | reverse complement strand
ATATATATATATATATATATATATATATATATATCCCTGGGGATAGGGAAGAAAGAATACTTCCCACGTATTCCCTGCGTGTCGTAAAAGGCGACTAGGAGGGGAGGGAGCGGGGGGCTGGAAATCCTCCCTTCCAGTTTCTGCTTTTCCAAGGGGGGAACAGAGAAGGGGCTGAGTGAGGATTTTTCCTCTAAGGCTTAGTCCTCTGTTCTTGACGCTACCTCGCTAACGCGGGAAGGGGCGAATGTGTATGAAAAAAAAAAAAAAAAAAAAAATATATATATATATACATATACACACATATATATGTAATTACCTCTTTGTACTGTATGTAGAGGGAGTTTTACCCTTGTGGGGCCCCATATCTCAAACATTCTCTATTATTATACAACTAAAATTCACTCACACATAAAGGCATTGGACACAACTGCTCTTTACCAGTGTACAGAGTTGGGGCTGGGGACAATTGCTCTCAAAACTGATTTCTACAAAAGGAGCATGCCTATATACACTTGAATTATCCCATACATATGGGAGCAGACTTAAATAAAGAAGAAAAAAAATGAACATATTAATCTAAGATTATCTCCCCTTATCTCCAATTCTCTGTAAATTATATTCACTGGGATGCCATTAACCTTGCAGTGACCTTAACAAAGGTTACTACCATATTATATCAACAGAACAATAGTAATAAATACTTATCCACCTGCAGAGAAAGTGTGTGTCATTGTTGAGGTGAGTGACATAAAATTCTACTCTAAGGGATGTGGCCCAATATATTTTGAACACTCGCATGCAGTGAACATTACAGTTTTGATCAAGCATAATGAAACTCTCACAATGAAATAATCCCATCATTAAGCCAACATTCACATGAAATCCTACCTCTGGAGAAAAAGGTTCATACTGATTCAGTTTCTCTGGGTCAACGACAGCATGGTTGTAGATCTGTGTGAGGATGTGCTTGAGCATTCCTCGTGAGGGGCGCTTGTTGAGGCGAGTGGCTGGCAGGCTCGTCCCCTTCTCCTAGAAAATATAAATACAGTGTTCAAGCTTGGGGCATACCAGTTTACTGAGCATTTTAATCTATTAATTATCCCTACATAACACATTCAATACAATCTGAAAATAAACGTGTCACACATTACAAGTTTATAAATCATAAAATCAATATGCCATTTACAGATCTTATAGGAAAATAACTTACCCATGGAATTTATAGTCATATGTAGAAAACCAATGACAGACCAAAAGTGGCTCCTCTTTCTAATCATTCCTCAAGCCAGAAAGTGAGAAAAATTTAAGAAATCCTATTTGCGAATGGTTTAAAAAATGTATAACTATAGATTATGGAATTTCCAAAATTCCTATTTTTTCTTTTTCAACTGGTGAAAAAGAGTATGTGGGAGGAGGAATCATCATGGGCTTAGGCCAACAGTGTGTGCTGGGGGTCATCACACCCTTAGGCTGGTATTGTGTGGAGATCACACACACTAGCAACAAAAGTGTGTGGGCGAGCATTTCATCATATTCATGAAGACAAAATGTGTAGGTGCAGGGATTACTGTAAACACAAGCAGACAGAGTGTGAGGGAGCAGAGTTCATCACCTGCACTGGCAGAGAATGTGGGTGCCTTAATCATCACACGTACCAACAGGAAAAGTATGTGGGTGCAGGGATTATCATAAATAACAGGAGAGTTAATAGGGTGTGGGATCATTACTGGCACTGGCAGAAAGTGTTTGGGTGTGGGGGTCATCACAAACCCTAATCAACATTGTGTGTTGGTAAAGGCATCACCACATGCCCCAATAGAGTGTGTGGACTTGGAAATCATCACATGCCCTGGTCAGAAATGCGTGTTGATGCTAGGATCATCACATGCCCTAGCTGATAAAGTGCAGGGGTGCAGGGATCATCACACATCCCGACTGACAAGTTTTTAAACCGGCAACCCGACAACTGGGCCTTGGGGCCCACCCTGGTCCGGGAACACCATGAACTTTTTGTGCTTGGCTGCCAACAGCACCCCCCCCCACCTCCTCACCCACAACTTCACTGTACACAAACTATGTAAACCTGTATTAACTTACAACAGATAATAATAGGTAAGGTTTTGTGACATTAAAGCAGCATTAAAGGGATTTTAAGACTGGTCATCAGAAGCAATAGTAATAGGGGTGCCTTAAAAGTATCAAAAGTATTATTTGACATATAAAAAGTTCTAAAGTGTCTGTCAATCCAGTTGTCCAGCCAGCAAATACAAGTCCCCAGATGTATGTCAGGGCCCAGTCCTCTGGCTGACACATATGAGGGTCTCCAGGTGTGTATCAGCATCCAGCTGTCTGACTGATACATATGAGGGTCTGCAGGTTTATGTCAGCACCCAGCTGTCTGTCTGACATATATAAGAATCCTCAGGCACGTCAGCATCCAGTTGTTTGGCTGACACATATGAGGGTCCCCATGTGTGTGTCGCCACTCAGCTGTCGCTGACACAAATGAGGGTCCCAATGGATGTATCAGGGTACAGTGTCAGGAGCATACATATGAGGGTTCCCAGATATGCGTCTGAATCTACCCATCTGGATGATGTGAATAATGATCCTCAAGTATGATTCAGAATCTAACTGTAAAACGAACACATATGAGGGTCCCTCGATATATATCTGCATCCTCCCATCTGGCTAACACATGAGGGTCCCCAGGTCTGGGTGTAGGTGTCAGGTCGTGTGATGCACCTATTCCATCAACACTCATCATTTGGTAAAATATCTATTGCAACAACTAATACACCCAACATGGTCACATGAAACTAAACAAACATAACTGCCAGCCACAAGCAAAACTTAAAAAAATGTCTAACTTTACACCCTAACATGGATTAAGTTTAAGCCACTCAACTATACCTGAGCAAACCTTCTTCGCACCAACCAAATCAAGTTTAATGATAATGAAGATTAACTAAACTCGCCTTGCAACTGGGCCAGACGAGCCACTAGCCCTCACGGATGTGACAAGGAAGCCCGGCGACCTTAAGACCAACAGGGAGGCAACACAGAAACACACACACACACAAAAAGACACTCGCATGGCGGATGTTCCTCAGGGTCCTCACCCACGCGGGAAACTACGACACATCCGTGGTAAACTCCCGCCTTGAATTTCCCGCGTAAGACTCTTGCGGACTTTCCCGTCACATGCTACCGCCAAACGATTACGCGGTTGCCAAACTCCTTCCACCGGAAATGGTGCCAGGGACTGACAGAACAGACATACTGTCATATCATCTAGCGTACATCAGGGGCCATGGAGCTCTAACACTGAACACTGTCCAGTATTCTTCAGGTGTTCCCTTTGAAGAGTTTTATCAAGGTGAAGTGGGAGGAATACTGGGGGGAATGCTGCCGGTAATGGCCTTGGGAGTAATGCTGCCGCTGACTAGGAATAATGGTAAAGGCAGCAGAGGGAATGATGATGATGGTGGAAGACGAATGATAACGGTGATAGAGAAAGGATAATTGTGACAAAAGAATAATAATGCTGGCAGAGGAATGATAACGGCGGCAGTAGGAATGATAATGGTGGCCGAGGACTGATAATAATGGCAAAGGAAATGACAATGATGGCACAAGTATGATAATAGCAACAGAGGAATGATACTGATGGCACATGTAATGATAATAGGCAGAATGAATGATTATGGTGGCAGACGAATGATAATGGTGGCAGAGAGAATGATAATGATGGCATGGTGAAGGAAAATTTTGGCAGAAGGAATGATAATAGTTGCACAGATTTTGATAATGGTGACACATAAAATCATAATGGTGACAGAAATATTAACTGAGGCAGAGGAATGATAATAATGCCCTAAAGACAGACAATAGCAATGGTGGCAGCGATAACGATAATTGTGGAAGATAACAATAATGGTGAGAGATAATGGTAATGGTGGCAAAAGGAAAGAATGACAGTGAAAGCAGCCAAAGGGGGGGGGGTCAGTGATGGAAGCAGGAGAGCGGCTGATGTACATCTTGCTGTATTGATCCTCCCCAACACTCCACCCTCCATCTTCCTCCCTACACCACCTCACCCTCCATCTTCCTCCCTACACTACCCCATCCACCATCCTCCTCCCTACACCAACCCACCCCTCCATCTTCCTCCCTACAACATCCCATTCTCCATCTTCCTCCACACACCAATCTACCCTTCAACCTCCTCCCCTTTCCACCCCACCCACCTTCCTCCCCAACCCGTCCTCCATACCCCCCCCCCATTTTCCTCCCTAGCCCATCCTCCATCTTCCTCCCCATCCCATCCCATCCTCCTTCCTCCCCAACCCGCCTTTGTTCTCCCACCACACTCTAACCTCCGCTCCCCAGCCTCTAGCCTCCTGCTCCCCACCAGTCCGTGGCCCTCCCCATCATCTAGCCTATTCTTCCAGTCTGTGTAATTCTCCAGCCTCTATCATACTCTCCGGGTCCCTGGTCCTCCCCAGCAGCAGCAGGAGGTGTACCCCAACTGGCCCTCATGGCAAGAGGGGTCCCGTGTGTAAGCAACACCCCACAAGGTCACGACAGACAGTAGTCTTTTGAGGACCTGAGGTGGGGGGGGGGGGGTCCTCCTCCATTCTAGGAGGTCCTCCCCACTCTGGAGGTCCTAATCATACTAAGAGGGTCCTTCCCCACTCTATAGGCCCACACCATCCTATGGGGTGGGGGTCCTTCCCCACTCTAGGGAGCTACATGGCTGATCCTGACCTTCTGCTAGATGTGGACTGCGAGGAGCACTGCTTCCCTCCCCACTCCCCTTATCGTCCCTCCCTTCACCTCACCTCAAAACGGAAGCGTCCCGTCACTTCACCTGACCAAAGGCCAGGATCATCCAAACCAAGACACCATGTCAGCAGAAGGCGTGGTGCACCTCTACAGGAGACGCTCCAGCAGGAGTGTAATGAGGGTGACTCCACTCCACTTGTAAACTGGAAAGCCCGACCCCAAGGCAGGCACAGGAGGGAGCGTGACCCTACGGGAGGGAAGCTGGGATCTGGGTGGAGAGGCAGGAGGGAGCGTGACCCCAGGAGAGGGAGGGAGAGGTCACGGAGGAGGGGCAGGAGGGAGGAAAAGGTCAGGGTGGAGGAGGCATAAGCGAGCGTGACCCAAGGGGAGGGAAGCAGGATTTCAGGTGAGGAAGTAGGAGGGAGCACGACTCTAGGGGAGAGAGGGAGGGGTCCGTGTGGAGCCGGAGGGAGCATGACCCCAGGGGATGGATGGAAGGGTCAGGAGGAAACGTGACCCCGGGTGAGGGAAGGATCCGGGAGGAGGGGTAGGAGGGAGCGTGACCCCAGGGGAGGGAGGGAGGGGTCAGGGTGGAGAGGAAGGAGGGAACGTGACCTCAGGGGAGGGAGGGAGGGGTCAGCAGAAGGAAGACAAGAACCAACAAAAACAGCTGCAGCAAGAACTAAAACAACCTCAGCGACAACTGGGGTGATGGTGTTGGTATCACTTCCTGCCACTACAACCCCAGCAACAAATAACCTCAGCAATAAACTGATGCCCTGGTGACAGATCCCACAACGCCACAACTCCAGCAACAGTGGACATGGTGTGACTTCAAGAGGTCCTCCTCCCACCATGAGCAGCCACCAGCGAGAGGGGGGGGGGAGAAGGGAAGGGGGTGATGCGCTACCACCATCACTGTCACTATCACTCCCCAGGTGAAGCCAGCCTCCCGTCATGGCGGGATGCTGCAGGACCCCCTTCCTGCCCGTCCGTGCAGTGCGGCTGCCGTCCTGCCCGCCCCTACACACACACAGACACACACACACACACACACAATGTCAACGTTTCTCCTCGGGAACGGCCATTCACCTGGGGAGGGGGGAGGAGGGGACGCGATAGTGGCGTGCCGTAGGAGGGGAGGAGGAGGGGAGGGAGAGGTGGGGGGGGGGCTTGATGTGCGGAGGGTGAGGGAGGTAAACCTAGGGTGGGTGGGGTGGGGTAGGGGAAGAGGAGAGGATTGCCCTGGGTAGGGCCCTGGGGGTGGGTACGGGCGGTTGCCCGCCAGGCTTACCGTCTTTACTGACTTCTTGTTTCTTTGTCCTCAACTTGTCCCTCCCGATCATCACACGCCCGCCGCCAGTACAACTCGCGTACTAATATCACGTTACGTCTCTCCCCCCCCCCCTCACAAGACCTTCATTAAACCCCATTTGCTCACCTCTGACCCAGTGGTGGCGTGAGCTCACCTTAATACACTTGCATCCTCGGTGCAGGGGAATGCTGGACTGGGGCGAGCGTCCATGTTGGCCCAACAAGTGAGGAGGGGAGGAGGGGAGGACATGTGGCGCGCTCGGGGCCCACCCTCCACTAACACATTTAAATACAAGGCAACAGAAAAATCGTACGGTAAAAGTCTCGCCGAAAAACCAGAGCAGAGCACGAACCTCCAGCCATTACCTGTGAGTCACGAGCGAGAGGATGATGGGGAACACAACCCGACATTAACACGTGAGTCAACATGTGATGGCGAGTTACGTCACAGCCCTGGGTACGGCCGCCATCATGTGTTTACACTGTACGAGTGGTGGAGCCAAACCAGCGGCGGTGGTGGAGCCTCGACCAGAGATGTGGTGGAGCCGTGTGACCAGTTGGTGGTGGTGGAGCCCAAAGACCACCGGTGGTGGCGGGACTCTGCAGACCAGTGCTGATGGATCCCCTCCCTATTGGTGTGGTGGCAGAACCTAACCGGTTCTGGTCGTACCACGACCTATAGTTATAGCGCCCGGGTTTATTGGGGTGGTGGTGAGGAGTCCCCGACTAATGGTGTGGACCCCTGACCCCCCCAGTGGTGGTGGAACCCTGACCCCCAGTGGTGGTGGACCCCTGACCCCCCCCCAGTGGTGGTGGACCCCTGACCATTAGTGGTAGAGCCCCCCGACCAGTGTTGTACAACCCCACCCCAGTGGGTAGACACCGTCCACACCACACCATACCACCATAAAGTTAAACCATTTCACCACCACACCCTCTCGTCCTCCCTCCCCGAGGCAGACGCTGGCCTGGGCAGACAGTCAGACAGAAAGTCAGCTGGGCCAGTCACTGCAGCCCTCGGGAGACTGGAACACCCTCCCCCCCACCCAGTAACAATCCTCAACCACTGGCATACCCCTCCCAAAGCAATGCTTCCCTCCCTCCTCACCAACAACCAACCACGGCCTGCAAAGGCACGCCAGTCTACGTTACGGCCGTTCACAATACACTGAAGGCATACTGTACACACTGTATGTATGCAAGTCTGTGCAACAGACTCCTAACTATACACATGACTAAACCTGACTGGTCACAGCCACCTGGGCAGGGTAACGGGAGTTGGGCGCGTCAACCCCCACCGATAACGGCGACACGCCGCTAGTGTGCGCGTGATGACCAGGTCATCACAGCCAAAGGTCGTCGTAGCGTCGTGGTCAAGGGGTCGTGCCACCGTGCTCAATGGTCGTACTGTTGTGCAGGGAGTTATGACTCAACAAAAACGTTCCTTCTCTAGACAGCTTGTAAAAAATACTGGGAAATAAAAACAACTTTATAGACCCATAAATTCCTCCACTCGGACGGAAAAGGGAGCGTGGGAGAGTGGGCCAGACGACTGCTTCGGTGGGAGAGTGAGCCAGACGACTGCTTCGGTGGGAGAGAGTGAGCCAGACGACTGCTCCGGTAGTAGAGAGAGCCAGACGACTGCTCCGGTAGGAGAGAGAGCCAGACGACTGCTCCGGTGGGAGAGTGAGACAGACGACAGCTAAACTGGAAGAGTGAGTCAGACGACAGCCAAAGTGAGAGTAAGCGAGACAACCGCTAGAGTGGGAGTAAGCCAGACGACGGCTGCAGTGAGAGAGAGCCAAACGAAACCTACAGTATGAGAGCGGGCCCACAACAGCTAAAAGCTCACTGGGGCGCGGGTGAGCGAGCGAGCGAGCGGGCTAGACAACACTCCCTGACCATGACCATTGGTTAAACAGGGCAAGAAGCCTTAAGAACCCACAAGACACTGGGTAAGCCCCACAGCCATCGTACGCACACTGGCAATAAAAAACGTCACGCGACAGGCTTAAGCATGTGACGTTAGCTGCCCACCCTTAATGTCACATGACAAGCTAGGGGTGGGCAGCTAACCTCACACGACAACGCCAGCCTACCCAGCTCCCACCGCCACAAACATGACGAGTAGACAGACACCCAACACACAGTGATAAACAGACAGTGATAAACAGACGTCAACGTATCCATCCCCCATGAAAACAAAATCGGACGACTTCTCGTCACCAAGCAATCACCAGAAGATTCCCCAAGATGATCACAAAACACAGCTAGGTTCTCAGGCTGGTGCCAGAATTTTTTTCCCCTCTTTTCCTGGACTTCTTTTCTTAAAAGACTTTCCTTGTATTTCTTTTTTTCTACCTTCTTCCTCCCTACCCTGCGCAGTCTTCACCTATCAACGGCAAGGAATGCCCTTCTCCTACAGCTTCATCTCGGCCACAAAGCGAGCAAGCACCAACGAGGACGCCTTAACATCCTTCATGACCTACCATCTCTCTCCACCAGTCACTACCACCACTATCTCCACAACAACCATGTCTCCTCACAGTCATTGCCATTTCTCCCACCACCATCATCTCTGCTAGTCACCACCATCATCTCTATCTCTGCCAGCCTACCACCACTACCTGCAACACCACCATCTCAGACAATCACAATCACCATCTAAGCGAGTCACACTACCTGCACCATCAGTCAGGATACTATCAGATATGTACGTGTCAGTGCACCTAAGTTCATGTGCAGTTATCAAACATGCATATCTCTATGAGCACACATATAAATTATATTAGTATCTGTGTATGTACACTTAAGCCTGTGTGTCCTTGATATTCGCTCAGAGAGTGTGTGTGTGTGTGTGTGTGTGTATACGTGTGTGTGTGCAAAATGTGTCTATCAGCAGACACGCCCGACCTCCAGTACCGGAATCTCGCAAGCTTTCTTACCCCCGCAACAGTCCGTTAACAGGATTTAAGAGGCCGCGCCAGTTCCGCCACCAAAACAACGACTAATTCTCTTATATCACTCTAATAAGGTTAGCGATATTCCGTCATGCCGCTAAGTTTAACAGAGTCCGGCGTCCTCGAGAGCCAGGCAGTGATTCCCTCCACCCCCCCAACCCCCTCCCTCCCCCCACCCAGTCCCGGAATCTCCAACTACAGTACTGAAACTATAAACAATGAGCGGGCGAAGTGTGGCACACCAGCAATACCAGCCGGCAGAGCGACGGGGGTAACTTTGGCAGTAGCGCCCGCGGCAGCTTCCCGCCCCCAGCACCCAGCCAATCAGGGCGGCTGACGTGGCCAGACGGCTCCATGTGCTGATAAGCTTCCTTCCACTGAGGAATATGTGACTTAAAATATGTTTGCAGCGAGGCAGTGGCGTGACGATAACTAATATGAGCGGTGGCCGAGTCTACCAGTCGACTTGGCAGTGGAGCGAGGAGGGTCAGGGAGACCTTGACGACAAGTGGTGCGTGCTGGCCAGGCCTGACACCATTGCCAACGTCATACACACTATTTTTAACCACCCTTCTATTATTCATTGACAAAAAAATTTTTTCATGAACTTTACACTTATTATCAGGTCCCTTACTTAACTAACGGCTGGACTTATAGCCACGAGCGGACGAAGCCTATCTACCCAATGATTTTATCGTATGACTATCTGTCAACTGACAATGTTGACATTTTTGGTCTGGACACTTTATCTACCAATTACATTCTACCAAAATAGACCAAAGCCGTTAAATTCATATTAAGAGAAAACATATTCGTCTGGTCTTAGATACAGTAGGGGAAAAAGCTGTTTATAATCACAGCTACGTAAGTATAGAGTCAAATAATACATGATTGAGCCTCGAAGAAAATAAACAACAGTATTATTGTTCGTCTCAATACAGCAATAATTGTGAACATCCCAAAAATCTCATCCAATTTCACACGTACTTGTTTCCAGGAAGGACTTGGGTTCGGGGAACGCACCAATTTGGAAATCACACGACTTTCTGGTCGCCAGAGAATATTCACTCGAAGGAAGCAATGCCCACGTGCAGAGGAAATGCCGCAGGAAAACCCCAGGCCTATCCACGGTCCCAAAAATTTCTTAATATTAATAGCAAAATGAAGTTGGCCGTGAGGCAATTTAGCAGATCCGTTCAACACAGCGCGTAATGTTTGGTGGTACTTAGAGTGAGATTATTACTCTCTCATCTGTGCCATTATCTCCATGGCACTTATTACGTAATTTACGAACGACATCCTACATATATATAATATCTGTACCACACACTACCAGTGTCTGTCTGCGTCATGGTCCGCACTGCCTCCACCCCCACACCAAGCAAGGCACATCAAGCGTGTTGACGTGGGTGGTGGGTGGGTAGGGGGCGTTGGGGACCACTACCTGGACCATCTTCATATAACTGGGTTACAACACCAGTGAGATTTATTTACAAGACCGGGTGTTCTCCGTGAGGTTTGCTAACAAGACCAGGTGTTCTCCGTGAGGTATGTTTACAAGACCGGGTGTTCTCCGCAAGGTTTCTTTACAAGACTGGGTATTCGCAGGCGTTATTTCTAAAACTGGGTGTGCTCATTCGGTTTGTTTACAGGACTAGGTGCGTCTGTAAATATTTACAAGAATTGGTGGTCATATAAAAGTTTTTCTATGACCTGGTGTCTTCTGTACCTTCCCATTACAAGAATGGTTCTGAATGTAAAGGTTTGTTTTTAAGATTGACTTTTCTTTTTCCAGTAGCCACGGCACGAGCAAAAACATGCCCACCTAACGTGACAATCTCGACTGCAGGGAAAAATGGAGCGCAGGAAAACAAACACATAAACAAAAAATGGTCAAATTAACTGGAGCTTTCCATGTGTTTGTCGACCTGACTCCTTAAAGGTGGACAGGTTATAAAAAAGGAGGAAAGACGAAACGAGGAAAAGAATTCGACTGCTCCGCTGTTCGAGGAAAGGAGGTAGCAGATCATAACGGTCACTCCTCGCCTGGCTGGTCCCTTCACAGATATCTGGCGTGCGTCCGCAAGGTTGTTTACGCAACTGGGTCTATGGGTAAGATTTCTATACGACTTGCTTATCCTGATTGTTGTGTAACACTTGCTTAACATGGTTACCTTATAACACTTGCTTATCCTAGTTATTGCATAACCGAGCACATGCTTATTCTGACCAATGTATAACACTTGCTTATCCTGGGTGCTGAATAACACTTGCTTAACATGGTTACTTCATAGCACTTGCTTAGCCTGGTTACTGCAAAACATTTGCTAGTCACCGTTACTTTATAATACTTGATTTTTTTTTTTCCTATGTTAGCTGAGACGGCACGGACAGCTAAGGCCCTAATCAAAGCCATCCCATTAACGCTATATATATATATATATATATATATATATATATATACCCTAGCCTGAGCCAGGTACCCATT
>JAYMFT010208351.1:0-11550 GCA_038088735.1 Panulirus argus | reverse complement strand
ATATATATATATATATATATATATATATATATATATATATATATATATATATATATATATATATATATATGACATCTGAATAGATTACATAAAACAAAATAATAGGAATTTTGAACTTCAGAGCTAGCTCTACAGTAGAAAGCAGGTGGCACACATTATAAGCACAGCAACCAGAGAAAATGTGAGCTCTGTGTAACCAACAGGGAGCAGGTCTGCAATGTTAGCCCAGTGGCAGATACACCCATTGAAAAGCATTTGCTGCAGACAGCATGGAGTCATTCCCAAAGGGCAAGTGAAGACTGCTACTTTCTCAATGAATATCAGGGTGGATAGACTCCTAACACATATTTTCTAGCTAAAGTATATTTCAGTGCTTGCAGGACAGACCACTGGGGAGAGGAAAGTTTACAGTATAAAATAATTAATCTGAACAAGAATCTATTTTGAATTTAGCAAAACTATATCTATAAGGTAATACACCTTGCAAAGATTATGGGATACATTGTAAATATTAAAACCTATTCCATTTAGTCATATCATATAATCCTATACCAATGGATTTGTGTACAGTACATTTCACAGAAACTGAACAATCAATTTAAAATTAAATGAAAAATAATTAATCTTTTTAAAACTTTAAGAGGCTTGTCAACCATTTCATAACTTAGTCAGTATGCAGTTTCAAAATCAACTCATTCACCTAAAATAAATATCAGTGAAGACTGAAACACAGTCACAAAAAGAGAGCTCATTCTTTTGCATACTAACAGGTAATCAAGTACTGGCCATCTGACATGCAACTAATAAAATGTATGTAACTCACTTACTATTAGCATTAACTAGGAAATATCTGTAATCTGTAGTGTTGTTAAATCATACAAAAATAAGATGAAATGGCAGATATTTTACATCCTAATATCTTTCAGGCAATATTAAACTGTTTGTAGACATCAAATATAATTTCAGATATCTTACTGAGAGCAGAACAAACACACATGACGATTAAAACATTCAAATCTTTTCTGCATTCCTTTAGCTACCATCTTGGAGAAATTTCGTTACCATGTAATTCAACCAAACTTCTGGTTTTCCACTTTGTATCATCTTATTCATTAGGGCACAATGTAGCACAGAAGGAAACAGAAGACAGAGGAGGACAGGGTTTGGCCACTGCATTACAAGAATGTAGTTCCAGGGCTAACTGGAAGATGATTTGTCTCTTAAATATTACTCTATGGATATAAAACTCTGCCTAATTGTTTTGATATATAAATACCTCCAATAACATAAGATTAACCAGGTCAAATATTCATTGCAAATACCAGTCATACTCAAGTAGTGCAGGAGGCAGTGTGACAAGCATGATGGAAAGTATCTAATAATGGGGGATTGCAACTTCCGAAAAATCAACCATGAACACTAAAAACCACATGGAGGAAATAATCAAATTTTAGAAAAAATAAATCTTTAGAATGGGTTCTTGAGAACTCTCTGAAGAAAAAAAATCACTGAGCACAATGAAGTCAGTCAGGCTGATGCACCATCAATACCTGATCTTATTTAATGCACAACAGCTTTGACAAAGGAAATAAATTTGATACTCTAATTGGGAAAAGTGATAAAGCAATATCTGAATTTCTGTTTGTGGTTGGAGAGAAAATAACAAATGAATCAAAGAGGAACCTATATGTCAAGAGGAGACATGAGGGCTGGAAACTTCATGATTGTTAGCAAATAAACAAGGAAAGAATTCCACAGAGTACAAAACAGAGTTAAAGAGGTTCTGTGATGTCTAAAATGAGAAAATTAGTAGGTTAAGGCCAGTAGTAAGATACAGAGAGAGAGAGGAAGGGAAAAATGTTATAATTCAAAAGAAGATTAATAAAAAAACTAAAGGAAATAGGGATGTTCTCTGGAGAAGACAGCAACTGAGACTCACAGGAGACCAAGAAATAAGTACAGCAATATGTAAGAAAAATGATATATTGTAGACAATGAAAATTCTGAAATGTTCTAAAATTATATAGTAGACAACGAAAATCCTAAACTGTCCCAAAATCTTTCAGAAACAACCTGCATATTAATAACAATTAATAAGACTGGAGGACTTAGAGGAGAGGGTTCTTGAAACAAAAAATTATGTGAAAAGTTATTGATAATCTTGCTAAGTTTCAAAACTCAGAGGAAAGAGTTCTTGAGACAAAAAAAATAAAATGATGTGAAAAGTTGTTGATAATCTTGCTAAGCTTCAAATTATATTTAAAGAGAAGGACATAGAACCTCCAACACTAAAAAGATGCTATAAGGGAGAGGAGATGTAAAGTATTAAAACAGTGAAACAGCATATAGACAGATTCAAAAGATTTACATCCATATATGTGGCATGACCTAAATGCTTTCTTACCCTATGTAATCCTGAAATAAATAGAAAACCTGACTGACTATTTGAAAATGTAATTTAGAACTCAGTGGGGAAGGTATCAGTGCATACAGATATGATGAAAGTAAATGTTGCGCTCATTATGAAACAGTTGTCTGTTGTAGTAATGAGTCATGGCTCCTTCCTGCTATGCTGAATTTCCCTCCAAAAATTAAGAAATATATTTGCCTCAAAAATTATAGTAATTATCATACCACTGAAAGAAATAACACAAATGAAGTGGAATCCTCCTTACTTTACATAGGAGTACCTAGGTGGGCAGAAAAATTTTCCAGTAAGTGATAGATAACTTAAGCCACTTTGAGATGAATCACAATATTAGTTTTTCTCTGACCAACACTGGGTCATATGAGTCATGTCCTTTTCATACAATTCATCATACTCATCATTCATACATACATCATCATGACATCATGATCTTCCTGACAATTCTTCAGCAACTGGAAATTGCCCCCCAAATTCAGGCAATGTGTTTTAGTGTGAGAAAGTGTCCAATAAGCACCATGTCTTTGGAGGGACTGACTTGACAAGAAATTTTTTTTTCAGCTGTTCCACATACATTAATGGTATTATAAGGCTACTACTGAATCTCAAAAAGAACTATCCAAATCTGAACTAGTATGGGAACTTTCAGGCATTACATCTGCATCATTTTCACTCACAGTCAGAGTTAAGAAATGTAATGAAGAAAACAGTATACACTAAAAGGTAATACCACTGACAAACAGAGGTTGTAAAATCCTGGAGAAGAAAATCTGACGGCAAATGAACAGAAACCAGAAAGGTAGGTTCTGAAGAATTAAAAGCCTTTTCTCTCCAAGGTAGTGCCAAGTGAGCATGAGATACACCTCAGACAATATTGAGCTTAGGATTCCTCGCTAAACTCTGAATTGGTGCAGAAGCATAGAGCTCGCTCATTTGATTCAGTTGATTCACAAATCACCAAAGACTTTGCTTACAATAAGCTCACTCTCAGCCAATCAGCGAACATCTCCAGCAGTTGCCACCTTCCCACCAGCTCCTAGAAACAGAGCTTCTCACAATTCACAGAACACTGCATCATCCCAAAGTAGCCACCAAAAATACAGAGAAAAAGTTTTCTAATTGGAGAGAAAGGCTGGGCAAGGAAAGAAAATGGAAAAATGCTAGCATAGCACCACCTCAGAGAGAAAAGGTTTACCACCTTGAAAACCTGCCTTTCTTTCCTCATGCTGTACCATGCAAGCATGACAGCATACCCACATGAATGAGGAGGGTGAGAGAATGTAAATACCTTCAATGATCACAAAAGAAGCACCAAAAGCAGACTCTCTCAGAGGAAAAAACTCGAGTCACAGAAACTCAACAAACCATGAGTAGACTATGGAACTATCTATGAAGGTGTTATGTGCCATCAGGCCTTTAATCTTAGATTCCTCCTAACAAAAGATTTTTTTGGGGAAGGCTACCATATATGTCACTTCTCTAACATTGTGTCCTAGCATCAAACTTAGGTTGAGCCAAGAAGACTAGTTCCTTTCTCCTCAAAAGTCTCTGATGATGTCCAAAGTATGTTAAGATTCAACTTAGAATAAGGCCTCTTGATAAAATTTTCCAAGAGTAAATGAATACTAAACAACACTTAAATCTAAAGTAACATTCTAGCCAAACTCTGGGGTTAGAAAAAGTTAACTCAGAGGTGTATGCTTTGAAGAACAAGAATTTCATGCCTACATGAAGCATACCATATAAGTCACTAACTCATCTATGAGAGCCTAATCTTACAATAAAAAGTGTTTTAAATGACATATGGAAGTTTCCACTTAGACAACAACGGAGAAGTAACTGGCCACCTCAGCAGGAAAGACTGGAGATGTATATCCTATAAAATGCTGGTGGGGATTCTCTTAAAAGGCAGTAATATTACTAGCTATGTAACTGTCATAAAACTATCTAGAAAGGAACTCTAAACTTCCATAACTTCCACATCATCAAAAACTTCAAGAAAGGCCTGACAAGTTTATCAGCCTACTGGTACTGTCTTGGGCAGAATGGTGAAATGTCATGTAAAAACCATCCATCAAGCCAATTCATAGTTCTGTAAAAGAAAAAACATGTGAGAAAATTTCAGAACCCATGACAAGAAGGCCAGGGTCCTACAAAATGACTAATGTTGGTCCAAAAAGATCAGAGAATCAACAGAGGCTTATGACAAAGCTGAAGGAGAACTTGCCAAGAAGACTAGTTGTCCCCATAAGGGACTAGCATCATGAGACCTTAAGAAAAAAATAAGTTGATAAGAACTTGAACCAGAGTACAAACTGGAAAAAAAAACTTCTGGTTCTAGGTATTCCAATTCAAGAAATTGCATCTGTTGTCCTTGGACTTAAACCTGAAAGGATACCTGAAAAAGTTAGCCTGGCAAAGAATTTTCATTTTCTTTAAGACAAAATTCTGCAAGATCCAATGTATACTAATATCTGGACAGCCATGGTCTAGTCCATCACATAAAGAATTGCCCTGTATCTTGGGGCATACTGGAAGAACAAGAAAGAACCCAATTCTTTCTTTAGGTTGAGATGGTTGGATATCTAATAAAATTTCAACCAATAACCTTCATCTGCCTAACCTTCGGAAGAAGGAGAGCTCCTTTCTCTTTATGATGCAGCCATCTAAACCCTAAGAGCATCTATGTGAGAACTCTGAGGTAATGTCTTTAAATGCTCCTCAAGCTGATACACCAACTAAGGAATCTAAAGACCCCTTAGGGATATAGACAATTCTGTGTGCTGCAAGAAGGAAAGAGATGCCTTTAAGGATTTACCTTTTTATTAAGTTACTGTACTTGGTTTTCGAATGAACAAAACCAAAAACAGCTCCAGATGGTTCTGAGACAAAGTTAGGCACCATACTGCAATCACAGTATGTGTGCAAACTTGAACTTGCCTTGGAGAAAAGAGAGCCAATCTGAGTTTATTGTTATTCCTGGGCATGTAAGGTCTGGTTGTAAATTCATGCATGTAAGGTCAAGTTGGAAATTTAGCAAGATCTCTTCTGATGAAGATAATGCATGCATGGAAATTCTCTTCAGGTGCATTCCTTTTTGAAAGTGACCACCAGAGAATCAACAAAGGATGCCAAAAGCATCTAAAGGATTTATTTATCTAACTAATCTTTTTTAAATGCATTAGAAAGTGCTGAGAGGCCTACTTTAAATATAAAGTGACTGTCCAACAGTATAACCATAAGGAATGGCAGGCATTTTGAATCATAATGTGGGCAAAGAGAGATGATAACTGAAAATATTCTCTCCCTGTTTGAAATTATTTTGAACTGGATGTACTGTCAGGTCTATGGAGTCCTTGCCCAACTTCTCTACTATGGAATCTTGCATTAATAAGGCCAGGTAAACCAGACCTTTCTCTTGACAAGGATGTTCATGATTTTACTTCATCCCAGACCTTTTCACACAGACATTTCCAAGTATCAAATTTCCAAAAACTCTTGAAAGTACTAAAGAAAACTCTATTCAACCAAGAACAAGTTTTTACATGAAGATCTAGGATGATAGCCTTGAAAAGAATGCCTTAAAGGAGAAGACTGCTAAATGCAGAATTGCAAAAAGGTCCTCTTCAATAAAGATAACTGACAGGAGTAATGAATATCCTGGACAGTTCTAATTAGACTTAGAGAAAACAGAACCCCCTCAAGCTTTGAAAAGATTGGATAATGGAGGGTGCTGGCCATCCACAGAGATGGTTCTAAAGGACTAATTCTGACAACCTGAACAACTTCTTTGGGAGAATAGGGAGACACAGAAGGGTGAGAATTGCAAAACCCCATCTGCTATACCCTGTCAAGAATGGTTACTGTCTGCTGACTACACTACTGTCGAGATTTCAAGGACAGTATAAAATCCTCTCCACAAGGGCCTGATAATTGCTTTAAAGTATACCTTAACACTTTCCAGCTGTTACAGGGAGGAAGAACTGTTATAAAGCAAAAATGTCTGCAGAGAGTTTAAGAAGACTTTCTAGAAAAGCAGGAAGAAGGAAAAAGTAACAACAGGCTGTCCTTACTCAGGTAAAGAGCCATGTTGGAGAGGGTTCAAAACTGCACATACTCTCAAAGTACTCTCAGAATGCTAGATTTGAGTCAGATTTTACTATAAGGATAAATTCTTCATCTTCAGGGCCCATGACAACCTCAAGATTAGTCAGGAAATTCTCATTTGGAAAATTGGCACTCTGGAAGGTCAAAAGAAAAAAAGCTTCATCCCTCCACACAGCAGATATGAAAACATGTGGGTTATCAGATATAACATCAACACTTTACATATTTGTCCTCAGGGCCTCTGAACATCTCAATATTATCCAGAAAATCCCACATGGGAAAAGGTTGGACTGGAAGGTTGAAAAATGGTCTTTGTCTCCCACAACACAAACATGGAAAACTTGTGGGTCTCACATATAGTATCACCACCGACATATATATCCTCATGGCTGAAGTATATCTCAAAATTCACCAAATAATTCTCTTCTTATATCAATGGCATACCAGCCAGTACAATATTTTTGGCTCAGCAACCAACTCTGGCACACATTAAAGGATATCTTCTCTTCCTGAGTCAGCCCAGCCCCCATTCATGAAGCACTCCTGATCCACTCCAATGTAATCCCTTCTCCTAAAGAACATACAAATATACTCATGAGACTATTCAAAAAACAGCCCAAACAGGAAAGGCACGAGAAACCTACATATATTCCATCCAAAAATATCTGACCACCCACTTTTCACTTCCCCTGACACAAGCAACGCAATTAAAATCCTAAAGATCTCTCCAGCTATAAGCCCTGAAAACATATCAAACTTTCACATGAAACACTGTGGCCCACTTGCAATCCAAGCTCTTACAAATATCTTCAGCGCTTCTGGCTACACAAAGTCCCTAACATCTGGAAATCTACCAACATACTACAAATCTTAAAACCCTCCAAACCACCAAATTTACCCCCCTCCTAACCCCTCTATCACATTTACTCTCAGTATTCAAACTGCGAAAAATGATCCAGAATAGAATCAAACAATTTATTCCAACCTCACCCTTTTTTGAGAACAGCTTCAGACCCAAACACTCAACCTCTACATTACACACTGAACTCACACAACATGTCCTAGATGTGTTCAAACAACCACAATACCCCTCCCACACAGTACAAGTGGCAATAGATATCAAAAAAGCATTTGACACTATCCTATGGCATATCCTCACACATAATATATTTGACACCATCCTCCACAACAAGGACAAAATGTGGCTGATCAGTTTTATAGCTGGACCCCTTACCAGTCATGCACAATGGTTTCACCTCTAAAACACTAAAACTCTAAAATGCAGTTCCCCAAGGAACAGTTCTTTTTCCAACGCTCTTCAATCTTTTCCTACATGGTCTTCCATTACCTCAGGCAAACCTCAACACAAATACAAAGGAATACAAAGGAATTCAAACAGCAACAAACCATTGGGTCCTTTCAAGGCTGTTTGTGATAGTGTACTATATCAGAAACTCAAAGATTAGTACAGTATAAGTTAGAAAGCATACCAATAATTCAGATGGAAAAACCTACAAATTGTCCATGAGATTAAAGAGGCACAAATAATGTTAAGTCATAATCTTAAAGAAAACTATTTATCAGGTCTATTCTCAAACATACCTATTGAACTGCTTTCAACCACTCTAATTGGCAAATCATTCCATATGTTAACAATCCTATTGAAGAAAAAGTACTTTACCTTACTGAAGGTAAAATATCTGCCTACAAGTTTGTACCCATTACTACAAATGATATCAGATGAATCAAGTCTAATGCAACTTGATAGATCATGATTATGAAAGTCTTTGATAATTTTGAATACTTGTATTAGATATCTCTTAAACTTTTCTATTCTAAACTAAAAAAATCAAAATCATTTAATCTGCTCTCATAGGGATTTGTTTCTCAGCCCAGGAATCATCTTGGTAGCTTGATGCTGCACTCTCTCCATTCTGTCTAAGTCTTTCTGTAGATAGCGTAATCAAAACTGATCACTATATTTAAGATGGGGACAAACCAATGAACTGTATAGTAATGATGATTTCCCTGGACTTATATTTGAAAGCCCTATCTATAAATCCAAGAATTTTGTAGCTCTTTTCACTGCTGGTGTACAACGCTTGCATGGTTTTAGGTCATCAGAAATTATTATGCTGAAGTCTCTTTCCTCCTTTACTTTTTGGAGTACAACAGAATTCATAGTGTAGCTTGCCTTTTCCTTTATGCTACCAATATGTAAAACTTTATACTTACTAATACTAAAATTCATTTATCACCTACGAATCCAATCCATCAGTCTGTCTATGTCAATTTGAAGCAGCAGACATTCAAGTTCATTTGAAGATTTATTTCCCTGCTTTGCATTATCAGCAAATTTTGATATCTTGCAATGCAGCCCTTTATCTAGATCATTAATATATATGAGAAAGAGAACCAGTCCTAAGAACGATCCTTGCAGCACTTCACTTGTTACATTTAACCATTCTGAGGCTTGACCACTGATCACAACTCTTTTATTACCGCCAATCAACAATTATCTATCAACCGAAGTACAACTCCATCAAAGCCATGTGACTTATTCTTTGCTAGGAACCTTTGATACAGAACCTTATTGAAATGTTTTTTGAAAATCTAGACGAATGACATCAACTGCCTTACTTTTGTCATATGTGTTGATTATATCATAAAAGAAACCAAGCAGATTTGTCAGACAAGTGATTTCATCAGAACCCATGCTGAGAATCGTTTATAAAGTGGCGGTCCTCAAAATGGTTTGCAATTCTATCTAAAATGGTGGTCTCCATAAGTTTTCTGACTACAGACATTAAGCTAATTGGACAATAATCTCTTTTTTGAATACTGGCATTACACTGGCAAACTTTCAGTCATTTGGTACTTTTCCTGCAGGGACTGATGGTAAGTCTTCAGCTCTAATGTTAATTTGTTGAAAGACTGTCATTTCTTAGTTGTCTTGAAACAAGTCACCATTTTCCATAACTGATGGATCAATTGACTGGGTAATAACTCTCTTGCTTTTTACATATAACTCCTTAAGGTTTATTTGCTATTTTTCAGCAATATAAACTTCATAATGACATTTACTTTGTTGTATTAACTCTCTCACTCTCTCCATGCAAATTTACATAACTTACTCTATCATGTTGGTTAATGGTTTTTTTTAAGTTTCTTATGAGTAACATTCTTAGACAATATGCACATTCTTATTCACCATTCCACCACCACTGTTTTGTTTCAGAAATAGACCATCTACTATGTAATTGCAAGTATGTTCCCTCAACTGCTTTGCAGATTTTACTGAAGCTTTTCCAAGACACTTACATGTCAATTTCATTGCCATATAATACCAAGTTTGCCTGTCAAAAGCAATACAAAGATCTTCAAAATTTGCACATTCAAATCTAGGTATATCTTTTGCAAATGTCATGCTCACAAACATTAAATGCAGTGTCGAAAGCAACTTCATAAGTAACTTGGTGATCACTTGTACCAAACTTTACTCCAACTTCATTGTCATTACTGAGATCCTCATTTGTAATTAAAACTAAATTTAATATATTCTTGTCATGAGTACATTTCTTGACTTATTGTAGTACGGCACTATCAAGAAAATTTAGGTGGAGTTCACACACAGAGCTACTGGAAAGGGTGTCTCCTCATTTAGATACCAGTATGTTAAAATCTCCTACTAAGAATCTTGTTCATTACAAATTTCTACTAATTGATAATAAAACCTTTCATCTACCTCCGGTGCCTTAAGGTCGTCATGCCCAGATGACCTCACAGTCACATTACAATGCCCTAACACCACAGTAGCTACATTAAACATGCAGCATTAAACAATGGCTCAGCCAAAACAGAATGTCTGCATCTCCATGAAGTCTACAGTCACTCTTTTAACTCCAGACAGACATGAATCCAGCTAACATCCTCCAGTTACTTTGAATGTACTTTTTTTCTTCTAAACAAAACACCATGCATTCTAGGCATTACATATGGTACTCACATGATATCCATTCCCCACACCAATAAAACATACACAAAAGCAACACACAAACTAAATGCCCTCAGAACACTAACTGGCACCAGAATTGGACATGAAAAATAATCCTCAACATCTTATGCAAACAATTCATCCCTCTCAAAAGCAAATATAACAAAGCTACAAACCACACAAAATAGTGCACTCAGAGCAATCACAAACAGTTAACACCTTGCCAATGAAACAAAGATCCTCCTAATACTGACCCACCTCAGAATTCTTACACCTAATTCTATATAGGCAACAGCATTAGAGCCCCTCCAATCAAATCACTCTATAACTAACAATCATCCCCAAGTAGAACTGTAAAGCTTACTCCATCTCACATTTTAGTAACCTCTACTTACAGATTTGCCTGCCCCCAATAAATAAAACATTGACAGAATACATACACAGTGAAATAATACGAAAAACCTAAAAAAAACGAACTCCCAACTTATTCTTCAACTCCAACACACCAGACATACAGCTACTGAAAAACCACATTCCCTAGACAAAAACATGAGCCATATAGTCCCAGTTATGTTCTAGACATCATCCATCAAAACAAACATTGTACCAACATATCCCAAACCCTTCATGGCCACAATGAACTACCATAGAGAATATACAGAACACTTGCTACTCATTTGCACTGCACTCTCTAAACACAGAGCACACACAACACAACACTTTATGACATGTGGTCTCAAACAAAACGTGTGGACAGATTCCACAGTGCTATATCAGCTATATGTGAAGGAATACTTCACACGTATTCCCTGCGTGTCGTAGAGGGCGACTAAAAGGGGTGGGAGCGGGGGGCTGGAAACCCTTCCCTTCTTGTATTTACAATTTCTAAAAGGGTAAACAGAAAGAGTCAGGCAGGAAGTGCTCATCCTCCTCGAAGGCTCAAATTAGGGTGTCTGAATGTGTGTGGATATAACCAAGATGAGAAGAAAGGAGAGATAGGTAGTATGTTTGAGGAAAGAAACCT
>JAYMFT010208340.1:0-11550 GCA_038088735.1 Panulirus argus | reverse complement strand
CAGAAACTGGAGGGGAGGATTTCCAGCCCCCCGCTCCATATATATATATATATATATATATATATATATATATATATTCCTTTTCATTTTGGATACATTTTGCATTTTGGATTCATTAACATTTTCTCTCGCATTTTGGATTCATTAGAAATACGGGCAACCATATATTATTTAAGCATTGTATGTAATATCACAGTTCTTCAAACATTTTGGATAATAAAACGATGTAACGACGTATTTTTTTTTTCTTTTTACAATGGTCTGATAACTAGCAAAATTAATTTTGTTTGGGGACCATTTACGTAAGCGGCAAAAAAAAAAAAGATAAATGAAATTTTGAATTTTTGTATTAACACGAAAATGCTTTTTTTTTTCTGTGAAACTACAAACATTTTGAGCAAGAAAAGCTTCAGCCTTTTCTGAGTAAGGGGCGTTGACCTGAGAGACCTCAGTGGTCGAAGCGCCCCCAGAACCTTCGTGCATTTTGCTTTTGACCGTGTAGCATGTTGTTCCTCAGCGCTATGCTATATGAAGATAAGAAACAGTAGAAATATTCAGTACATTCGCAACCATTTCATGAATGGTAATTTAGGAATAAGAACCATTTCCCTCGTAATTAACGAAAAAAATATTTGATTTTAAGATTTGTCTGAGAATTCAATAGTTGCTAGGTTAGATTGTGCTTAGCTGTGATGCGATTGGGTAGCTTTTTAGACTAAGGCTATGCTGGGCTGGGAGTGGTTAGCCAGCTAAATTCAAGCTTTGCTGAGCTAGCAGTGGTTGGCAGACTAACATCACGAAGGAAGAGAGAGTCGAGAAATGGGCAAATGTATATTAATGACTAGGCTACTGCTGCTGCTCCCCTCTCCCAATCCTCGGCGGCCTTTACTGCACATTCTTTATTGGTCCACGTAAATTCCACTTGACACACCGTAATCGTTACACTATAACCTATAACTCTTCACGGATTTACGTACCCCTGCATCCTTGCTGTAATGTCAGCCTTATGGCATCACTACCAGTTAAACCACAACCATTCTTCCCCACTTGCAGAAAGACACCCCATCGTTGCCATCAACAATATCTCTTTGTGTACTGAACTTTGTGCACTGAACTTATTTGCAGAACACAAACAAGCCTTCTTAGTCATTAATGTTATTTAAATAACAGTTTCTAATGCATACTGTCTATTGGATTGACCTTGACGGCATACTACCTGTTACTGAGGATCGGTTGCGCTGCCACGGATGCGGTGTGTGACACCAGCAAACCAGTTGTGAAACTGATATGCTGCATTATTTTGGAAACTGCTTATGAATTGTTAAGGGTAAATTGATTGTTATTTCGTGATATTGCAACTGCATTTTCTAAAGGTTATGTTGTTTGGAATAAGTGTTAGCCATATATATTTAGTGTATTCCGCATTTGTTCAATAAATGACGATGAAGCAACGGATTGTTTGATGAACCGTAATTGATATAGGATTGGCACACCAGGATATTTTGGTTGCAGTTGTTGCAGAAGGATACAGTCAGTTTAAACAACCAACTGCCCATTTTGCTATATGTATATATGTGGACGGTAGGTACGCCTACGGGCCAGCGGCCTCCATCTGCTTTACTAAAAACAGAGGAGCCAACGTGAATGAGTTAAAATACCTCCGAAACCAGAGCAAGGTATACCTATGACAATGCATGGACCCAAACCCAGCTTTGGGAGGTAGAAGGAGGGTGTGGTGTGTATGCGAGTGCCTACCAAAGGATAAGATGGCAGTTGTACAGGGTTAAGAGACAGGACAACGCGCGTGTGAAAACCTCTCCCCGTAAACACAAATGATCACATCCATCTCGCGTCACTCTGCATCGGGGTCCGTGGATTGAAGGGATTCTCCGCTTATACAGATTGCCATCATTCATCTTGTTAACCGTGGACTAGGCGGGCACAATTTGCCATTTACCTTACCCGAAACTGTGTAGGATTAGTTCTTAGCTTTTCGTAATAGAGATGATTTAGTCATGATGTGAATATTTACTGTGTTAAGCTCTTTAACCAGTTTAGATATCAGTGACTCTGCAGTGCTAACCTACACTGGAAATAATGTTGGATTTTTTTCTTAATGGGAATGATGATTTATGTGGAAGACTTCTAAAAGTTGCAAGACATGGACTTTGGCGAGGTACCGCACAACTCTTAGGATGAATGGGATTGCGAATTCACATAAGATGCATATTCATTCCCCTCCTTGTATAGGTTTTAGTGTATCAGTGTGCGTATCAGAAGGGAGGGAAGGACGAGAGAAAGTGTAATTACGTGTTTATAATACGGTTCGAGGAAGGAGTTCTACACTCGTGGGGCCCCATCTCTTGAACTTTCTGTACGATCATACAACTCATTATGCTTTTGTATGCTGTTCACGTTCACAGTTTCATTACACAAGTTAATTCCATTCATCTGTTGCTCATATAATTAAATCACTTCTTTGTGGCATCTGCATCTTTCGAAGAAGTGTTAACTTTTGACGTCATCTGACTGGTTTAAAAACTTAAATGTTGCGATCGTCACCCTTTATTCCATGGTTGATTAGATTATGGCCTCTGACATCTCACCATTACTCAACTTTCTTAATTCTGGTCCATTTTTTGTTGCCCTCCTTTGAACCTTCTCTAATAGTTCTTTATGTTTCTTTAATTAAGTGTGGTGGCCAAACTTGAGAAGTGTGATTTGATTTAAGCTTAAGATAGGCTGCGAACATTTTATTGAATATTTCCTTATCCATGTACCTTTAACGCGATTCTGACATTTGTCAGCTTACAGTTAGTCTACTGTTATCCTAAGATGGTGGTGCCTTGTTGTTGTTAGGTGTTAATTTCTTGTTTAATGATAGTCGTTTCGAGATCTCTCGCTGCCTCCTATACTAATTACTCAACATTTACTGCGTCTCATATTCGCTACTTAACATTTACTGAGGTTGAGTTTCATCTACCGTGTGTGTGTGTGTGTATGTGTGTGTAGAGTTGGAGCCATAGAATAATACTTGTAGGAGGTTTGAATCGATGAAGTGAGCTATGTGGTTTACAGTTTATGGTCTTGCTGATTTCTCCTGTTATGCATAGTGTCATCGGTGATAGACCATAGTAAAGGCCACAAGAAATTGGTACAAAGTTTCAGTGAACAGGAGTATAGTTTTGGTTTCCACATTATCAAAAACACAAGGACGTTCATGAGTCCAGAGGGGGCATCAAAAATAATACCGGAACTAAAAGAACATATCTCATAGGGGGAGGAGTTAAAAGAACTGAAACTCCACCTTACAGAATCTGAACCTCCATGGTGCTTTGGTAGAAGTTTTTAGAATGTTTAAAGGCTATTTATAGATATACTCCTCAAAGTGAACCAGAAACAGAGAGCTAACGTTCACAGGAAAAAAAATCGATACCGTTGTTATTAACACCAATTCAAACTATGTCATTTAACCTGAATAATACAAACTGGGTCATATAACCTTGAGATAAGCAGCGTACTAATTTCATAAATACACCGTCAACACAACATGCACTCGGGAAAAATTGGCCAAAACATGCCTTACTCGTAGCCATTGCAGACTGAAAGGAAGAATGAAGAGTTGGAGAACAAGAAAGATTTTGATTAGAGCTACCTCGGTGATCGTGGACATGACTCCTATTGGTGGTTAAGGTTGTAGGAGGAAGGGAAAGACGAGCTGGAAGAGAGAGTTCCACATCCACTGCTCCGGAGCCACTGTACGAGGGAAGAAGAGGCATCATAGCGCCCAGACTTCCTCTTCCTCGTCGATCTTTGCCCATTTCTTCTCCAGTTGGGTTTCCGAAAGAAATCACCGGCACAGAACAAACGAAATCAGTAACACAAGTTTTGCCCATGAAAATGTTTATTTCACAGACTATATTGTGCTTGAGTCAGACTTTTCTCTGAATTTTAAGCACATATTTAACCTTACATTTTAAATTTGATGTGGATAAAAGCGTTGCATGTTAACAAGGGTACATCAGGATGTTGGGCTTTAATCCATCATTTTTTGACTTGTGACGTATTATCTGGTCGGTCTGCTCTTTGCTGCCCCAGCAGCGTGGAATGAAATACACATGAATGTCTGTCGGGGTTTGATCCGTAATTTTGCTGATCGTGTTCCATCGTGTGGTTACTCTCTCTCTCTCCTTTGATTTATGAAGCTGTTGTGAAACTTGAAAACGTTTACATAGGATAACAGGATGACAGGAATTCCGTGGAATATTCGAGTCATGTTGCTGATGTTTTAACCCGACCACCACTTTTCCGTTCGTCGTTGCCCAACACATATGCCATGAATTATCTTTCTTTCTAGACCATAAAACAGTCGTTTACAAGTTGTATATCTATCTTGAAATATTCGTATAAATGAAAAGTTTATTGGTTTGCTGTGGTAACTGATTAGGTCTGGAGTTTTTAGTGAAAGTTTGAATCAGACATTTTGGCGTCTGGACTTACTCCTCTATTATTTTTTTTTTTCTTCCAAATGAAAAGCAAATTTGAACTTATGAATCAACTGTATTAAGTGTGCAGTATCTAGGTTATATATATATATATATATATATATATATATATATATCAGTTAATGATATTTAGATTTCATTAATTATTTCTAGCATTTTGTGCTTATCTGGATGCTAGTTCACATCTGGTAACTGGTCGTGATGAATGTCATATTCAGAGCTGTGGACCAGATGGCAACCATCTTCGCGTTTTAAAGGAGAATGCTTCTGAACATGTGCCTGTGCTTGCTCGTACGTTCCAAATGTATTTAATAACTAAAACATTTTTCCTGGAAATAAACCTTTAAAGTAACCCAGTTCTGCTCATCTCTTTTCGGAAACATCCCTCAACTTTCCCATCTCTTCTGATATGTCTGTAAATCTAACACTGAATACACTAAACATAATTGGTATCACTGTAACATTTAACCTACCTATGAAACCCCATATTACGCATATAGTTTACTTTACCTTTTATGAAACTGGAAGTTCGGTTCAGAGTCCTTAGATTCTTATCTTCATAACTTTCATTCTGATTATACGAAGGATCGATCTGTCCTTGCATGGAGTACTGCTCGCTCATATGCCTACTTGACAGCATAGAGTGTAAAGCATTTCAGTTTATTAACTTTCTCAGTCTGACCTCAAAACTTATCCCACTTTCATAGTGTTGGTTCACTCCCTCCACAATGGATATTGCTCTGGTTTCTGCTTCCAAGAACGCTTGGCCTCTTGTGTTGCGCTCCATTAGTTAGACCACGTAATACTTCAATCTATAAGCTGCTGTTTCATATGATTAATATATGGCCTTTGGCAACACAAGGGTGAGCCATTGCTCTCTCCCTAATTACGTTGGAGGCTCCAGTCATTGGACAAAAGTCCACATCAAGGCCGGGCCTTAATTGAAATATAGATTGGTTAATGAGAGGGGAAAAAAGAATAGACCACGTAGCTTTTGTAATTGTCCTTTCTCGTGTGTTTCCGAACAGCTACGACTTACCCCCCTTTTTTTTTTAAAGAGATTTTCCACCTCTTCCAGTACTCCTCAGACATGCTCCTGTTCTTATTTCTCCAACTACCCTCGCCTTTTCTTATTCTAGTTGAAGCCTAGCCTCAGTGTGGACTTTGTTTTAAGACTTGAATCTCCAACACAAGGAAAAAAATAAAAAGATTTACACGGAGCGGTCTTGTCACTCCAGCTTGAATGAAAGATCAGGTTGCAAGTAGTGGGACAGTGGTGGCTGCCTGCCTGCCGCAAACCCACCACCCATTGCCACTAGAATTCAAACTGTCCTTCCAGTACTAATTTTTACAATCCACCTGTGGAAAAGAAAAAAAGAGTATTATGCCTAAGTTGAGGTGAAATGCTTTGTAAAACAGAACTGAAAAGGCACGATACACTCTCACCGTGTAAGCGTATAGTCGTTGGGTTCTTGATCAAGCAGTACCAGGTAGTTGTGTTGAGGAATCTGGTTTCTAAAATCATGTCATTCTAGGTTTAATTGGCATCCCCTCCAGTACTCGTGACCCATTATCACCCCAAATGAATGAACGCACACCAACGTTAGACTAGTGCAGCAGCACCATCACCACCGCCACCAGCTGTTATAAGGTCACAGTTTAACTCTTGACGCGTTAGCGCACAGTATACTGAGTGGAGTTCTCTTGTTTCTCTCAAACTAATTTCTGCTGACTGTGCGATTACATGTGTCAAAACGCATTTTATCTGGAGCCTCTTGCTGGAGTTACAGTGATATATATGATGAAATGTCTTGTCTCTAATATGTCCTAGGTTGCGTGCTCTCTTGATATAGAAAATATCGACGCGGAGATTAAAAAAAGAATCATAACAGAATCGGTAAAACCTACCGTCTTGGATCGTCTAGGACCAGTTAGTTATTCATGTCATTCACACAGTTAACACCTTAACCTCTCCCTACAGCTTGGTGAGCATCTTTTACCCTTAGTTTTCTTTGATAATAATGTGCCAGATCCACATACAAGTCTGACGTTAGCCATCCAATGTGTTAGTGGAGGATGTTATCCCTTGGTGCTTTTCATCTAAACATCAAAATGATGCGACCAATATTAAATGGTACAATATTAATACTATATTAATTTTTTTATCGCTAACATCTTTTTGTGTCCTTTTGCTTTAAATCGTAGTTGGGCGAGATGCAACCAGCCTTATATCACCGAAGTGCGAAGTGTATTACTCTTATTCTTGAAACCGCTTGACATTCTCAGTAGGAAAAAGATAAGTGTGTGTTTGTGTGTATTGTGGAACTGGACTGTTTTTTGTTTTGGCAGCCAGCACTTCATGCCCGCTGACTGCTACCGAACACTTCTCCTCTCATATAACTTTTATATTACTGTATGTTTGCTTCAAGCTGTTATGTTCACGGACTCCGGATGCAGGTGGTAACACTGCAAGCGGCAGGTTGTCTTCGTTTTATCTACGTTTACCGACGGAAGGAGTACAACACTGTCAAGGAACTTCCTACTCCCCAATCAAGCTCACCTTATCTTACTCTCGCCTGGAGTACAGCCTTGAAGCTGCAGGAACTCCATAAATAATGGTCCTGAAATAGCGTGTAAAATTACATGATACTGAATTGTGGGTGCTGTCAATCCCCTCGGCTGTTCAGTCTGCAAACATGGTTCCCATGTGAGGCCTTAGTCTACCACGTTATTTAAATGGTTCGGTTCTGTATGTTTTATGTCTTGTGCAACGTGGATAGTTTGATGTACCCTGGAGGTAAATCTGCTGTTTGGATTAATTCCAGTTGTCCTCTAATGGTGTTCTGAATAATTAACCTCAATGATGAGACTGTTGAAGCTCCTGAGAGCAAATACAATGGTGGTGTGATATACATATTCTTTACAGAATCATTTGATGAATGTCACAGTGGTGTCAAAACGCAGAACTTGTGAGATGGGACTAACCAGGAAAAATGGAAGTGGATAAACAACTTTTTAAATAACATCACAACACATTGTAGCAAACAAGGTCATTTCTTGTTCCTCCAGGACTCGGTCCCCTAAGGAAATATATTTGCATCCTTTCTCTAACACATTCTTTTATGTGACTGTGATGCAGACAATAGTTACAGTTTCATAACATTTATTGCAAATGGTACTAGAATGAGTGTGAAAATAACCTCGTCAATAGAGGACGCTAAAAGGATAGAGTCAGACATAAACTGGGCCACTGAGAACAATATGCTTTTCCTCATGTTTATGGGAAATGAAGAAATCCGAAACTTCGGATTACCAGAGGGGCACAGACGCTGTCAATATCTCTATTGAACAGAGTGAAAAAACTCGGGAGTAATAATGTCTGACGACCGTAATTTCAGTGAACACAGAAAGGCAACAGTTACCCCCCCTCCAGAAGGTTGGTGGGATGGATCCTGCGGACATTCAAGACAAGGGAGGGAACACCAGAGATGATGTTCACCAGGGCTCTGATTCTCTCATGAATAGTGTTACTGTGTACTAGCATCACTCTACAAGTCGAGAGAAATTGCAGAATTAGAAAATGTTCAGAGATTTTCACTGCACATATTAACGTGATAATGGACCTGAATTATTGGGAATGACAGAAATCACTGAAGATGTTGTGGACTCGACTTACGATGTTGTTTCTACAGCATCTCTGCCTTTCGTATGCTTTGATTAGACACATTCCATTCAGTGCGAAAAGTGTAGGGAGAAGCTCACTGTATAGGTAGGCGAAGACTTAGCCTTCTAGTATTTTACATTTGTATATAGTGACAGCTCTGTTGTATTCGTTCTTTTTGAGTACATTTGTAGACCTTTTAGCCTTTCCCCATCAAATGCAGACGTTTCTCTCGATCAGTCCAGATGGTAAAAAGAACCTTTGGACGTTTCTGAACTTGGTAATCTGTGTAGGTCTTCATAGTGATGTTAGCATATAATATTATTCCAGTAAGGAGAGGACAGGTACCGTCGGTGCTCAAGCTCCTTACTGTTTAGAAAGTTTTTAAAACCCAACTTATCTGGTATGTGGATTTGGTAGTTCTTTCATTGCTCCCTTTGAAGATGACGTCGTATGACATCATTACTCCTCAATTAATCTCTCTTACATTTTGACAAAATAAACAAGTGATCGTCCCCTGACCCATCCCGGGTTGGTATAGAAGACCCCCAAAGACTTCACCTGGTAGTACTTCTGCCTTTTACGATGGTATAGCAAGAATCGAACCCGAGGCTGCTGTCTTCAGCGCCTGGTGTGAATCCTTCATAGACCTGTTTGTTATTCCTTTTCATGAACGCTGGAAATACAGGTCAGAATTGAAGAAACCTTTAGTTTTCACGTAAAGTGACTTTAAAGGATCCTATTTAATGTGGTTTTAAGGGGATTACACGTAACACCCAAATTGAAACAGGAAAAAAAAAAACAAGATAGAGCCATAGATGAAATCTTGCAAAATGGTAGATTAGGGAAATTTCCTTGTAAATTCAGACTCATTGACTTTGTTGCAGCCAATAAGTCACGGGAGTAGCCTCTTGAGTCAAGGAAAACCCAGAAAATGGTTAGGAGACGGCCCAGGCTGAAGTTAAGAATATACTGGGGAAAAAAAACTCCATCTGCCTGTGGCATCTCGGTCAACTAAGCCTCTCCAGATCGTGAATAGATTCGCAGCATCCACAGTACAGTGTAGCAGGATTCACAAATAGCCAGGGGTGTGAGGCAGTTAAATGGAATGCAGAAAAATAGTTTAAGAAGACCACTGATTTTTCTTTTTTTTAAGTGGACATCCCTGTCAAGAAAGCATTTAGTCCCTGATACCAACACATGCAGGGGACACAAGCATGCTTGCATGAATTGTGATGTCTGCTGCCCCGTCTAGCTAGCGACACAAGGAGGAACACGTGCTTGACAGGATGAGCTGTGACATTTCCCTGCTTCAGCCACACCACAGTGATGAGAAGAAACTGACCCCACATCACCTGAAGTAGGGAGGAAAACATCGTTATCTCCCCAAAATCGGGCTCATTGTATTCAGCACATAAAGATTCTGGTTGCGTCAGATCACCTCAGAACTGTCTCATACCAAGCAGAAATGAGGTTAACCTTGAGCCTTTAATCTCACCCACTATTTGGCATAGGCTGAGGGACACGCTTGTGTGGTGCCACCCCGAAGGTAAGGAAAGGAGGGATCGCCAGAACCTTGCGTCACCAAAAGCTTTCAAAATGAGAAAATATACGTAGGCAAGGAACAAAGCCATGATCAGTTCGTAGTGTATTTTTCGGATGATATATGGAAGTATCATCAGATTAATGCTATCTATTCACATTATCTAGCGATATCCCAGTCACCCATCTAATGGATCGGGGATTTACTTTAGCTGTCGTGCTAAACAGGAGTCTAGCTCTCTATATCGAAAGAATTGATCCATCTGAATGATCAGGTATTTACCTTAGCTGTATGATACCCGACAGTGTTTGTAAAGTTGGAGAACATATGCGAGAAAATATAACTCTTACAAGCCTTGGGAATGCTGGTGAAGTGGAGTTTAAGACTAGGTTTGGGGGAAGTTGTTTTGTACATATTGTTACCATATCGGAGTTGATTTTGTTAACGAGGATGACGATCTGCGAATTTAGGTTGCTGAAGTGTGAGGTAGGGGTGAGCGTTTTATTTCTGCCTGTGGGTTGGCAGGTGGTTGCGATTTTTTTTTTTTTTTTTTTATACAAGAATTTATTGCCGAGCATGTTGAGATGGGATTGTATTGAAAGTGTTTGTGTTTTGTTCAGGTTTTGAATGTTTTTGTTAGCCAAGCTGCCAGTGATTGAGTGCTGTGTTTTGAGTAGTTTCCAATTTTAGTTTCCTTTGAAAGGACGGATAACCAGGGAGGTGAGGCGTAGATTAGGGTGGAGTGCATGAATTGCTTGTGGAAGATGATGAAGGTTTCTTGTCCGGAGCTAGTGCCAGAATGTTCTAAGGGTGTAATTTTGTTTGTGGTTTTTGTAGACGTTTGTGGTGTGGGGAAAAACTGTTATATGTGGTGGCTAGTATGATTCTGATGGGAGTTTTGATGAGAGGGAGTGGTTGATGATTCCCGTATTTGGGAGGGCGCTGGCTGAAGTCACGTCTGTCAGCGATTAGGAGGGTTATGGTGGATTTTTGTGGGACTACAGACGTTCTGTGATATGATGCTGAGGTCACCTTCACCTGAGAGAATTTTATCACCCTTTGGTTTACATTAGAAAACGGAGGTTGTGCAGGGAGAGATTGAAGCGGGCTGGGGAAAGAACCGTTCCCTGGGAGACTCCATTGTAGAGCATGAGGATTTTGAAAATCATGCTTTCATGTACGACTGGCTAGACGGTAAACTTCGAATCTGAATATTAACCATTTCCTTTTGAGTAGAGTAGGGTCAATTATCTTTTGCACGAAGATGTGCCTGGGGAGAGTGTTGAATGTTTCCCTAATGTCTGTTGTCACTAGCACTTTGCGGGAAGGTGGTCGTAGCTGGCTGAAGCCATTCGTGATGTTTTCCTGAGGTGTGTTTGCATTGCGGTCGTAGAATGGTAGGGTCTGAATGATAAGAGTGGGATATTTTGGTTGATCCTGTTATGGATCAGTTTTACCGTATGTTTGGATATTGATGGAAGCAGCTATTTATCGTCATATAACCCTACGATCCGATCTAGTTCCTGGGGCTCCTATAGCCTAAGGGATGCTGTATAATCATCAGCAAGGAGAGGATGGACTCCTCTCCGGGCGAGAAGTTCTTCGTCAAGATGTACTCCGATGATACAGTCTGGCCGAAGGTGACTTTTCCCTCGCGGCGTAGACGCAAGCAGGCAGTGACCGGTGTGGGATGGTATGAGGAAGGGAGTTGGGGGATCTAGAAGGTTTAATGTGATGGAGAAATCTCCATGTGTTTGGGATTATGTCGATTGTAATCTTTCGTACAACTCTCTCTCTCTCTCTCTCTCTCTCTCTCTCTCTCTCTCTCTCTCTCTCTCTCT
>JAYMFT010208329.1:0-11550 GCA_038088735.1 Panulirus argus | reverse complement strand
TCTTCCGCAAGGCTTTCACCACTTCCTCTCTCTCCACCACACCACTCTCCCTGACTCTCACACTTTGCACCCCACCCAGACCAATACACCCTACATCTGCCACTCTATCATCAAACACACTCAATAATCCTTCAAAATACTCATTCCATCTCCTCCTCACTCCATTACTCCCTTTTATCACTTCCCCCCCTGCCCCTTTCACCGACGTTCCCATTTGTTCTCTTGTCTTACGCATATTCTTTACCTCCTTCGAAAACATCATTTTATTCTCCCTAAAGTTTAACGATATTTTCTCAGCCCAACTCTTATTTGCCCTCTTTTTCAACCTTTGCACCTTCCTCTTGACCTCCTGCCGTTTCCTACTATACATCACCCAGTCATTTGCACCCCTTCCTTGTAAGTATCGTCCAAATGCCTCTCTTTTCTCTTTCACTAACAACTTTAGTTCTTCATCCCACCACTCATTACCCTTCCTAATCTGCCCAACTCCCACATTTTACATGCCATATGCATCTCTTGCACATTCCGTCACTGCTTAACTGAATACATCCCATTCCTCAGCCACTCCCCTTATTTCACTTGCTCTCACCTGTTGCCATTCTACACTCACTCTCTCCTGATATTTCTTCACACAAGTCTCCTTTCGAAGCTCACTCTTACCACTCTCTTCTGGACATTTTCTCTTCTATTTTGAAAACCTCTATAAATCTTCACCTTCGCCTCCAGAACGTAGTGATCAGACACCCCACCTGCTGCCCCCCTCAGCACACTAACATCCAAAAGCCTCTCTTTTTCATGCTTATCAATTAATACATAATCCAATATTGCCCGTTGAATAAGCACTAATGATCACCCATCTCTCATCATCCACTTTCAGTTTTGCCCACATCAATCTGGAATTTAGTTCCTTACACTCTATCACACACTCCCACAAATCTTACTTCAGGAGTAATGCTACTTCTTCCTCTGCTCTTTCCTCTCAGCAACTCCTGACTTCACTCCCAAGACGTTTCCAAACCATTCTTCCCCTTTTCCCTTGAGCTTCATTTCACTCAGAACCAGAACATCCAGGTTTCTTTCCTGAAGCATACTACCTATCTCTCCTCTCTTCTCATCTTGGTTACATCCACACACATTCAGACACCCCACTCTGAGTCTTTGAGGAGGATGAGCACTACCTGCCTGACTCCTCCTGTTTCCCCTTTAGGGAATACGAGGGAAGTATATACATATGTACAAATTCATGCTTGCCCGCCTTCATCCATTCCCGACTCAACCCCACTCTACAGAAAACAGCACAGATGCATGACGGAAAAGAAAAAGATAACATATATATTCTCTTCTCTTCCCCTACACCAAATCACTGCCCCATGTCAGTGAGGTAGTGCCAGGAAACAGACAAAGGCCACATCCACTCACACTCATTCTCTAGTTGTCATGTGTAATACATCAGATCCACAGCTCTCTCTCCACGTCCAGGACTCACAGACCTTTTTCATATATATATACATATATGAGACCAGACATCAGTAGCAGGTGAGGTTTGTACTTTATTAAATGAACTTTGTGTCACCTGGTGAAACGTGTTGACACCAGACTGTGTAGCACTTGCTGCTATCATAGTAATTCGCTCTCCCTAAAAGTTTATTTTTCCCTGGGTAAGCTGAGGCCTACATCGCTTTTTTCAGTTGTTTCAGTTGATGTGATGTTGTGTCATATCATGAAAGATTTTCAAGTCATTTATGCACATTTTGATATCAGGGCAAAATGCTAATTGTTTTGTATCCCACCAACTAGCAAAATACATTTGCGTCCCACCAGCCTTTGGGAGCCTGTATAGTAAACAGAATGTTTGCGCTTAACCCGTGGGTGCATAACGGGATCATATTGACCCCAGCAGTGCCAAAACATTCATTATTTTTCATATGGATGCTTGAAACAGATTCACACCTCGTGACTTTTCATAATTTATCATTCTCTTTTAGTGAATGCCTTTGTAACTCAATAGTTTTGATTTGGCATGTTATGGACCAATTCACCATCAGTGCATGGCTGGGATCTAATTGACCCCAAGTTATTTATTTGAAATATATGAAGGTTATCTTCTAAATATGAGCATTACAAAATATATAATTGTTGTAATAATGAAGGACTATAGTATTTTAATAGAAATTCTCTAACGAACAAAACATGTATGTATGCAGTGAATAAATCTGTTATATTCCAGAACATTACACTTACCAAATATCCAGAACAATACGTGTATTGAACATGTTCGATAAGCAAGTACTTGGTCTCACTGCAAGGGTTGTGTTAGTACCACAGTAACTTCTGGTAGTTTCATGTCACGTTGCTGTGCCTCTAACATATCTCATCAGAAAAATTTGAACGATGACTGGATTAGGGATCTTTAAACAACTAACGACATAGATGAAGAATCGGATGATGTAAGTGATGAATTTATACTTCCTCCTGGTGACACTTTAGTTGACATTTCAGATACAGATGATGGTATTACTAGTGACGATTGTCAGACAGATGTTACTGCTATGATCTCACTTGCTGCCAGAAGAGATGATGAGTTTATGTATGCACCGTCAGGAGATAAGTGGTGTTTGTCAGCTCCATCCACACAAGGTAGTTCATTTTCATTGAATGTTTTGACAATACACACTGGAATTACTTCATGTGCTGCTAGTAGAATAACTCTGGACCCATCTTCCGCTTTTGACCTTATCTTCGATAACAGTATGATTACTATTATGAATGAAACAAGCAGGCAAGAAAAACGGACGAACAGCGACTGGAAACTATTGACACTTGATGAACTTCGTGCTTATGTAGGCTTGTGTATCCTAAGAGGAGTCTACAAAAGCAAAAATCAAGCAGAGGCAATTGTGGAATCCCTCATTTGGCCCTCCTATATTTTCCAAAACCATTGTAATCAACAGCCTTGAAGAGATTCGTAGAGCATTATGTTTTGATGACCTAGCTACACGAAACAGTGTACTGTTTAGGGATAAAGTCACTGCTGTTCCCTTGCTATTAGATGGATATGTAGAAAATTCTCAATGATGCTGCCAACATAGTGAGTGTGTTACCAAGAATGAGCAGTTGTATCCATATAGGGGACATAGGCACATTCAGTACATGCCATCAAATCCTGCCATATATGGACTAAAATACTGGGTTCTGGCAAATGCTGACACATATTATATATCAAATATTGAAATGAATACAGGTAAAGATGAGAGCAGTCATGAATTAGGAATGCATGTTGTACTAAAGCTCACAACTCACTTGCATGGAACAGGAAGAAATTTCACGTGTGACAGTTTTTTCACCACCTTGAAATTAGCTAGACAGCTTGCATCACAAAAATGTCATTAGTAGGAACTAATCATAGTAACAGAAGGGAAGTGCCGAAGGAACTGCGGAGGTAAAGCAGAAGAAATTGTTTGAAAGTGTTTTCACATATAGTGAAGAAGGTACAAATTGTGTCGTACAAGGCCAAGAAAAATAAGAATGTGTTTTTACTGTTGAGCCAGCACAAAGATAAGAAAATGAGTGATGGTAAGGAAAAGAAACCAGAAGTGATACTGTACTATAATTTAACTAAAGGAGGTGTTGACTATGTAGATGAGAGAGTTGGTACGTACAGTGTCAAATACATTAGTAAGAGATGGCATAATCCTCTTTGGTGTAATTTGTTTGATCTGGCATTTACAATTCATTTGTTCTCTACACATATGCATTTCTGGATCATCCCAGGGGCAAAAGCCATAGGAGACGATTTTTTCTCTCTGAAAAGGGCATGGCTTTGAGTCACAAGTACAGAGAAGTCAGGAATGATGATGCCGCTTCATGCAGTTCAGGACAGGACCGAGTTATTGCATCTGTTTCTTCAGAGAAATGTTCAAGATGGTCAGTGTGCCCAAGGAATAAAGATAGATAAATTTGTGCAGAATGCAAGCTGTTTGTGAATTTGTATGCCCAGACCATTATTTTGTAACATATCACTCATGTGTGAAGTACACCTCACTATTGTGTTTTTGCATCAGTTATCAGATATCATGTATGATGTAGTTGAAGAATATTGGATGAGATCAAATTGCTCCAGTCATGCAGTGATGTAGCATGGAAATGTCATGGGATATATGCATTTTTTTACCATACATGTCTTGCATTTAGTAGGTATTTTCTGTATAATAAGGAAAAATTATTTATGAAAAAGGCATGAATATATATTTAGTGTGGATGAAACTGGCTAATTTTGGAAAAGAATGTTGACTAGGATATTCATTAGCCAGGAAGAAAAATTCTGCTCATGTTCTCTGGTTGATGGCTGCCAGAAATTGTTTGATACTTCTTGGAGGGAATGTTAACCCTTTGGATGCACTGGTCAGCACTGGCTTTATATCTTTTGAATGTGATGGCTGACTGTAGTTTACTGCTATCAAATGTTTCACCTTACTCCAGTCATCTCCATTTCTGTAAATTATATACTGAATATCAGAACCTGGTTAGAGCTGCCGCCTCCAGACAAACACAGTAAATGGAATGCTAAATGCTCAGCAGTCATCTTTAACCTACTCACTCATCATGCTTACAGGGTTCACTGTTTATATATGTTTTCTCTGCCTTTTCCTCACAAAATAGGTAAGTGTAATTCTTCTCCGTAAAATAAAATATTTTGTTAATTTGATGTGTTTTGATGAGAGATGAGGTGGGGTCCCTTTAACCCTGACAGGCAATTCTTAAACTTTGACACTTCTATTTAAACGTTTTCTCCCATTCATTCCAGGATACCATAAGTGAGAACAGGAAGAGAGTGCTGACAACAGAGGAGATTGTTGATGGCCTCAGACTCAGAGATGTTCCTTAGTTTTTTTTTTGCTAAGGAACCCCTCATTTTTTATCTTTACTTTCCTATAGTAGATTAAATGTTTTGTTCAAATATATGATGTTTTATTGATTCCTGTAAAAAGAATCATATAAAAAGTGGACAAAACAAAAGAGGTTGTGGAGATGGTGTATCAATTTTATGTAAGAGAAATTGTTTTTCATTTTCTAGAAATACCCTTCAAGGAAATCAAGTGCCAGAAATGGAAATCTCAGTTTTTTGTGTGAGAAAATTAGCAAAAAAGTTCATAAAGCTACTTTCATATTTTTGTATGGTGAGATTGCATCAATAGGGTATGCCTGAGAAATCATAATGCACATCCAAAGGGTTAAGGGAGATTTTAAGCATAAGCAAGTCCTTGCTAGTATTTCATTCAGAAGATACAAGGACTGTGTAAAGTCTGCATTAATTGTGATTTGACAACAGTTGTTGGATCAAATAATTTAAGGGGTAATAGAAAATATTTCCACCTAGTCATACATCATCAACACCTCAAGCCCTTATCGCTACCTTTTTTAACTAATTGTCCATTGAATTATTTTCTGCGTTCCTTATGATATGGCAACAGCAGCACCTCAGGCCCGTACCACAACATTTTGATGAGTATCCATTAAATTTTGTCTTTGTTTGTTGTGATATACCTATGAATGCCTGATTCAGATAATTGAGGGGGGCTAAATAGACAAGCCTAGTAAATCAGGGGGGGCGGGGGCTAAATAGACAAGCCTAGAAATTCAGGGGGGTGGGGGCTACATAGACAAGCCTAGAAATTCAGGGGGGTGGGGGCTACATAGACAAGCCTAGTATATGTCTATCTCTCCCTTCAGTAACACCAAACCTCAAAATATGAAGAAAGTGCTTCACAATTATGCAGTTCAGTTATGCATTGATATGTGGTGATATGGAAACAGACTTTAATTTTCAGATTTTTTCTAGTTTTTTTGTGTCAAATTCGTTTACTTTCTTCTATGATCTTTTTGTGCTTGTCTTAGGTCTGTTTTGGTGGTTGGTGCTACCGCTAATACTATGGTATAAGCCATTGGACTGATTTTTTTTTCTGTCAGTTATTGATCATACGAATAGATTTTTCATGTTTGGTCATTTGTTGAATTAAATGTTCATTATATATCATCAGAATTAATCATTACAGAGTGTGGTGTATGCATGGGTAGCTAAGTTGTATTGGGTATAAGTCCATCCATGAGGGTTAGGTTGGGAAAACTTTTGTTTAGGAGTGTAATACCCCCTATGACATGCTCTAAGTTGCTTAACTTACTGTGGTTTCAACTTTAGATGTGTTTTCCAGGAACATAACCCCATTGCAAGTTGAGGCCCTGATAAGTACATAAGTACTTGACCCCAAGTCTGTAGAGAAGGAACTCTTAGAATGTCAGTCATCTTGGCTAGACTGCTGTGTTAGGGAGGAATTCAGAGAGAAGCCATGAAAAAACATGAAAAATCCAGGGAGGGATTGTTGTTGAAAGAGCAGCCTTTTCAGACAGGGAACTGACTAGCCTAATGGATCTTTAAGAGCCATATGAATAGTATACAGTTTAGATGGACTCTGATAATAAGGGAGAAGTGTTGCTAGAGTAAGGGAGAAGTGTTGTTAGTTCTCCTGTGCACTCTACAATCAAGCTATTTAAAAGAGTTTCCTGAAGAAGGCTGAAGCAAAGTCTGTCTTTCAGCTCACATAAGGACAGACATTTCTAGTATTAAAACAAAGCAATAATCGTAGTCAATGCTTGTTGCTAGTGTTTGGTGACCAAAGTGGTGTCAAGTAAGAATGTAAACCTGTTAGGTTCTTAGGGTATAACAGAGTAACTGTAGCTGGATAAGATGTTGTCTGAGGATGCTTAAGGAAACGGAAGGCTATGTTTATGCAGAGTATAGAGAGACATTTTAACTCAAAAAAGTTAGTTTTTGGGGGTTGAGAAACAAAGAGTGAGTACTCAGGTCATAAGATTTATATACTTGTGTTTATAGCCAAAGAATTAGAATACCTGACTTTGTAATACCGAGGTCTGATTCTTACAAACTTTTTTTGACTGACAAATGTGAAAACTGATGAATAGTGAAAGATGTGCATTTAGAATGACTGCAGGTAGGTAGCAAACCTTATCTGTGCCTTTCTAAGAGGAAAAATATGCTGAGATGGAAAGCTGATAAATTGATGACAGGAAAAAAATTCATTCACTCTTAAATGCCAACAAGAATTTTATCTGTGTAGAAGGTGAAATCTCCATCTTGCTTAAAATTTTCATAGATTTTGAGATTTAAAGGCTTAACCTCCATCTTTCATTGAAGCCAAGACCAATTCCTGGACAACCTGTCACAAGTCAAAACTCTTAAATTGTGCAGTTGAAACCCTTGTTACATGGGAGGTTATGTTTGTGAACAAAAATTTTCATACTCTTATCTTTATGGTCGAACGATGCCTGAAAAACCATAGCTTGCCACTGAGATACCACACAATAATGATGTAATTCAGGCAATATTTAATGAAAACTTATTGAAAACGGTACTGAAAAGGATTGTGATGAGGGCTCATGGTGCTGTTGGTGTGCAGTGGCGAGTGTCTCCATAGCTCTTAGGTAATCCAAATGAAATTTAATGGGTACTTACCAAAAAGTGTAGTAGAAAGAGCTTGAGGTGCTGATAGCATGGGATGGGGAGGAGTGAGAGCTACCTAGAAGTAGAGGGAGGTGCATTAGAATTTTCTACATCACCCTCTGAAATATACGAATCAGCATCTATTTCCGTATCACAGGTAATGTTAATGAAATTAGATAGATAGTTGCTGGAGTGAGATGGGGTAGGGTGATTTTCTGAATTATCTGATTAAGAAACTGTTGCCAAAGAAGAGATATTGCAGAGTTTACATAGCCTTGGGATTTTCTAAATAAAACTTTAACCAGGGCTTGCTTATCTTTAAAATCTTCCACAATATACCCTTTAAGTAAAAGCTTTAGGCAATGTTTTTTTTCCTTGCTAATGAATGGCCTTGTTGACATTCTTTTCCAATGCAACCCATCTCATCACACTAAACACATGCTGTGGTATGTAACCTTCCTCAATAATTTTCTCTAACTACATTCAAAATACTTGTTAAATGCAAAATGACAGAACTAAGGGTGTGCATTGGGATGCCGTCTTTTTGCTATTGTATGACCTTTTCGTTTCTCCAATGACCTCATCACTGGCAGGTGGGATAAAAAGATACTCTGCCCTGGCATTTCTAGAATATGCTAGATAACTTCACAGCTACTTAATAATATCCTAATGTATTTGATTTATAAAAGATAGTTATTCATTGCATTACAAAATAAAGGTAAGAGAGTGAGCAAGACCTATGGCCAAGAAGTAGGTTTTTCTTTTATCTTCCCTGGAAAGTTCCATAGAACAAACTTTGTGGGGACTGTATGAAGAGAATGAATGTATGGAGCAGTTATAGGGGAATAACTTTATTAAGTATATCTGGAAAAATGTAAGCAACAGTTTTGATTGATAGATTGATGGAAGTGACAGAATGCAAAATAATTGAGTAGCAAGGGGTTTCAGGAAAAGTGGGGGATGTTGTGGATCAGATTGTTGCAGTGAGATTGACTGGAAAAGTATCTTGCGAAAGTGAAAGGCAAAAAGCTGTATGCAGCTTTTATGGATCTGGAATCAAGTGGAATGCTTTATAGGATGTGTGAAAGATATATAGGGTAGGGGACAACTGTTGGATGGTGTGAAAGCCTTCAGTAGAGGAGCAAATGCATGTGTGTGGATGTAGAGTTGAGCAAAAGTTTCATTACACATGTGGGTGTGATGTCACTGTGGCTTTTTAGAATATATATGGATGGAGTGATAAGAGAGATGAAAGCAACACTAGGGAAAGGGAGTGCTGAGGTGGAGTGTGGTGGTGAGGTATGATGGCTAGTGACAAGCCTGTTTGCTGATGATATTCTGTTGCTGAGAGTGAAGAGGACTTGCAGAAGGTTGTAAGTGTATTTTATGATGTATGTAAGCATAGGTGATTGAAAGTAAATGTGAGTGAAAGTAAAGTAATGGTGTTTGAAAGAAAACATAGTGAAAGTATAGATTTTAGAAAGCCCTGTAAAATGAGAGGTGTACTAAAATGTGTAATAGATGTGGATGGAGAAAGACAGGAAGAGGCAAGACAATTTAAGCATTTAGGAGCTGTCGTGGGTATGTTTGATGATATTGAAGGAGACATATAGGAGAGAGAATTACAGGACAGAAGAGTCATCGGGTCCCTTAATAGAATAATGAAGGGTAGAGGTGTAAGTATGGAAGTGAGGAAAGGATTGAGGAACAGCATAGTTCTCCCAACCCAGACCCTGTGCAGACAAAACATGGACATGGAATTAGCCACAGAGGTCAAGAATCAAGGCTATGGAAATGAGCTGTTTGAGAAGAGCATGCGGTATTAGTAGGTGGAATGGAGAAAGTAATAAGGAATTGTATGAGAGATTTGGTGTAGCAGGAAATGCAAAGGGAATGAATTGTATAGAGATAGAGAGGGTGAAATATAGTACTTTGAGGTGGTTTAGGAATGTGGAAAGAATGCAAGATGTGGAGCTATCAAGGGGATTGTATGATAGTATGGTTAAAGGGGTTGGTGTGAGAGGAAGACAGATTGCATGATAGTATGATTAAAGGGGTTGGTGTGAGAGGAAGGCAGATTGTATGATAGTATGATTAAAGGGGTTGGTGTGAGAGGAAGACCACCTCTGGCATGGGGAAATACAGTTGAAGAGTTGAAAAGTACTGGAAGAATACATGAAATGGTGTATGTGAGGGAGATATGCCAGGGCAAGGATAAGTGGAGATTCTTTTGCTGTGGGTACCCACTTGATGGGGGTTCCTGAAGGGAATGGGTTTCAGAGATATAGATAGATTGACAGTATGAGAAAGACCTCTGTGACATGGGGAAATAAAGTAGAAGTGTATGAGAGGGAGAGAATTGCTGGAAGAATGGATGGGATGGTGTATGAGGTAGGCATGTCAGGACAGGGATAATACTTTGAGGTGGTTTAGGCATGTGGCAAATGCAAGATGGGGAACTTACAAGGAGAATGTATGATAGTACAATTGAAAGGGTTGCTGTGAGAGCAATATCACCACTGAAATTAATTAGAAGAGTACAGGAGAGGGAAAGATGTGGTGGAAGAATACATGGAATGAGGGAAATGAAGTGGAAGAGTACAGGAGAGAGAGATGTGGTGGAAGATTGCATAGAATGGTGTATGCAAGGTAGGCATGTAAGGACAGGAATAAGTGTAGTTTCTTTTGCCATGGCCACCCACATGATGTGAGTTCCCAGAGGGATTAGGCATTAGAGATATAAATAGACAGATAGAAATAATTTTACTTTTGATTGATGAGTTTAGTTAAGACTTTGCAATAGCCATCCTTAGGGCTAGACAGGTCTTGGTTTATATTAAGGTCAAAAGATGCCATTTGTGTGCAACATCTTCAATACTAGAGGATGGATTTCATTAAGGCTTGGCACAAGTATTACCCTTTGAGTAAGGAAAGTCCCTGAAAGTCCAGGATGGCTTAAAGTCACAGCTGCATATGATGATATTTCCACATAATGATGTAAGTTTAATTGGATATATTTTATCAAGGCTTGCAAGGTTCAGAGTTACCAAACGAATGAAATATCTCTAGAAATGAATTAATTTTTAATAAGATTTTTTATGAATACAATTTTGGGAGACCATTATAGGGGCCCATAATATCCATCACTGAAGATCTTAGGTTTTCATTTATTTATTTATTTATTTATTGTCTGAAGGGATGGGGGTCAGGCAAAAGTTTTGGAGTACCAAATATTTGGCCATATGAATCTTAAAACTGTTTTCTATATACACTTTGACATTTAGTATACTACCAGTAAGAAATACCTCAACAGTACAAAATTTAGTAACAAGGAAAAGATGAATTCTGTTTTCTGAAAAGCTGGTGCATTCTGGAAGAGAGAAAAAAAAAATTATGAGTGTAATGAATGTGAAACTGTACCAAAAATTATACAAGAACTAGAAGTATCAGTTTTCTAGCTTGACTGCATCGTAAGCTTGACTCCATTGTTATAAAAGCATATATTTTACACTAATGCTCACGAAACACTTTGGAAATATTTTACTGTACAGTTTTTTGTGGAAAGATGCCCCAAAATAGTGCAAGTATATACTTTTTTATGTACCTTGTTAGTAACACTAAGAGAAATACTGGAATAGTTTTATGATCCAGTGTCTAACTTTGGAATACTCATGCAACCAGACTTTCGAATATCTTCCAGTACAATTGTATGCATGCAGTAATTGATATCCACATGCTTTTATTCAACACATTTCTTCCTTAATAAATTTTACTTTTACATTGGAGGCTCTAGTCACAGGCAAAAGTCTACATCAAGGCTGGGCCTTCATTGAAATACGGAGAGGTTAATGAAAGAGAAAAAGATAAGACAAAGGAAAGTATTTATGAATTCTGGAGGAAGTGAAAAACTTTTCTTGAATGTGCCAGGTCATAGCTAATAGGAAAGACATGATGTGAGAGCTTGTGATATATATATATATATATATATATATATATATATATATATATATATATATATCTATATATATATATAT
>JAYMFT010208318.1:0-11551 GCA_038088735.1 Panulirus argus | reverse complement strand
ATATCTAAGCTCTTTATTATGACACTTGTTTCATTTCAAATAAAAGAATAAAAGTTGTGTAATCCCTAACTGTGGCAATCTCCGTCGGGAGTTCATAACAGCAAGACCAGCCATCAGTGTCGGATCCACAAGAGGAATCAGATTATTGGAATACCTGCTCGCGCGCGCGCACACACACACACACACACACACACACACACACACACAGAGGGGTAGAGAGAGAGAATGAGAGGGAATGAGAGAGAGAGAGAGAGAGAGAGAGAGAGAGAGAGAGAGAGAGAGAGAACATGTACTTGGGACTGTGATGATGTCATCCAACAGGTTTTAGGGAAGGATGGTTTAAGATAAAATCGGGAATCGTTTTAATGTCATTGATATACGGATGATGACTTTTAGCTGCTGTGTGTAGATTTCTGATGCTGAAATTACGTTTTGTAACCTCTCTGAAGGAAAGAAAATAACGTTGGTCATAAATTACTAAATTACATTTCGCGAGCAACAGCCATTCTCATCTTTCCACCTCTTGAGGGATGTGACATGTACGTAGCCCAGAATGGGAGATGTGGGCAACATCCCTTTATAGTCTTTTTGGTTTATGAAACTTCAGGTCTCCTTTAAGTTTACCAAATGGGAGAAGTTTTCGTCCTCGACTTCTTCAGTGCAAGATATATATATATATATATATATATATATATATCTGAAGGAGAGAGAATATCTTCAGGGAGAGTATGCGAGAAAGGTGGATGGTGTATAAGGGGAAGGATATTCAACAAAAAAAATATCTAAGAGAGAGAGAGAGAGAGAGAGAGAATATCTAAAGGAAGCATCAAAAATAAATTCGCTCTTTTTTTATATATATATTTTCCAGCAACATTTTTGCTGACAAATTAAGTAAAGTGCCTCGTTGCTTATGGATTAAAAATATTTTTAAAACCTTCACAATGAATGAAAAAAAAATCCGTGTATGTATTTTGATGGGAGGGAGGCTAATGACCGAACATGGGTTTACAATTAAGATTAATTTTAATTCCACCGTCATGTAAGGATATTAAACTGTCATTTCAACCGCCAAGACCACGACGGTACGACCCTGGAGCACTGCGATACGACCCCTGAGCACTACGGTACGACCCCTGAGCACGCCGATACGACCCTTGAGCACGACGGAACGACCCTTGAGCACGACGGTACGACCCTTGAGCACGACGGAACGACCCTTGAGCACGACGGTACGACCCTTGAACACGACGGCACGACCCTTAAGCACGACAGTACGACCCTTGAGTACGAAGGTACGACCCTTGAGCACGACGGTACGACCCTCGAGCACGACGGTACGACCCTTGAACACGACGGTACGACCTTTAGTTCTGATGGCCTGGTCTTTAGTTAAAATTTATGCTGTCGCACCGTCTTTAGTCTCGTGTTTAAGGGTCGTCCCATCGTACTCAAGGGTCGCACCGCCTTACTCGAAGGGTCGTACCTTCTTGGAAAGGGTCGTGCTTAAAGGCCGCACTCAAGGGTCGTGTTCAATGGGATTTATATTGGGATCGCTTGAGGGGCCATCCCGGCATGTATGACAGCACCAGCAGCAAATCACTCACGCCTTTATATAGTCATGCAAAGATTTTTGTCGTGGCTGAAGTCCAGCTGGTGTGAGTAAAAGTGAATATAATCAAATCGACGAGCAGGCAAACGTCAGAGACACCCCCCCCCCCGACCCCCACCCCGATTCTCTATTATGTCGTTGAGAGAGAGAGAGAGAGAGAGAGAGAGAGAGAGAGAGGTATGGAGTCGATATCTCGAGGAAAACGAAAATGTTAACGGGACAGACGGTGATGAGGATCCGAAATCGATGAGGCTTCTTCTTCTTCTGGGCTTTTCAGAGCAAAGCCACCTCACGGAAGGGTGGTGGAGGAGGCACGTCAGCTACACACGTTGAAGGGAGAGAGAGAGAGAGGAGAGAGAGAGAGGAGAGAGAGAGAGAGAGAGAGAGAGAGAGAGAGAGAATGTCCTCGACCTACTTTCAGACGGACAGATTGACAACAGTCATGACATTATACGCTTTTGGTATAATAACTGTGTGTGTGTGTGTGTGTGTGTGTGTGTGTGTAATTATTGGACGAGTTTGTCATTACAGTGTTTGAGTCCGTTTTCTCTTATCGTGTGTGTCTGCGGCATCCGTTTTCTTTCTTGTTAGTTATTACGTTAGTAATGCTTACATGGAATATTTAATGTTATATTATTTTCTTATGCTCTGTAATGTTCCGGGCCAGTGTGACATCTGCCAGTCCTCCTAGTGATTATGTTCCGATTACCAGTTAAAAATTCACTCTGCAGTTCTTTTATCCAAGTCCCTCCGGTTCCACTTGACATATTCTGTCACAGAAAACGTGCATATGACTCGATGCTTCACTCGTTAGTGATCGTGCAATTCACAGTGTTCTTTTAGGCGCCTTTTCTCCTGCCAATCGTCAAGACCTTGTCGGTTTTGTAGGCTTCAGAGGAAGAATTATTACCACGACGGTGGACAGCGGTCCAAGGATTTCGACACAGGCTTATCAGTTCTCTGTTAATATGTCCTTTTCCGTCCACTGTTCGAAGCTAGCTCTCGCTATGCGGTCAGTGTGATCCAGAGCCAACTCCTGCCCGTGTTGTATCCTCTTTGGCGCCCGTAATTAAAAGTTCGATTATATAGAAAAAAAAATTGAATTAGAGAGGGGAAAAAAGCGAAATTCTTCCTTTGTTTCAGATTCTGTCCCCTTAGAAAAGTGGGCAGTGGGGTAGGCGGAGGGGACAAGGTACTATGAATGAGTGAGGTGAGAAGGCAGGGGAGTGAGGTTGGTGAGGGTGGCTTTTGATGGAAGTGAGTGATGGGAAGTAAAGAGAGAAAGGGGTGAGGAGATGAGGGGTCAGAGGTTAGGGTATGAAAGGACAAGGAACTGCAGAAAAGATCGGCGGTTGAGTGAGAAAGTGAAGGAAAGGGAATGAAGAAATGATAGATGGGTGTCACTGATGAGGAGGGAGTGAAGAGGTTAAGGGATGATTTAGGGAACAGGTGAGAAGATTGTGAGATGAGGAGGTGGGAGAGGGAGGCAAAGGCATAGGCATAGGGAGGACAAATATCAGAAGACCTAATTAAGGTCCAAGACGAGGCTATCTACTGCAGGACAGTAGTAGCGTCTAAAGGTCATGACCTTACTTGTGGTAGAGACAGAATAGCAAAGCAGAGGGCAACCTCCAGCCCCCTACTTGCTCCCTCCGGAACAACAGTCAACAGACAAAAAGCCTGAGGAACACCATGTAGTATGGAGAAAGTATACTGCCATAGAAATTTTATAGGAAAGTGTGAATGGGAAAAGTTGGCAGATCTAATTGCAGTGGCAGTCTATGGGAGGAGGTGTAAATTTGAAACGGATAAAGAGAAAATATAGATTTTCAAAATAGTAAGATTTCCCTTTTCTTTCTTGAAACAGACGTGTTTACTTAGATGGCAATAAAGTATTTGCCTTTCCTTGAAATAAAAGCATTAATAGTATTCTCATCGACAACATCTGGTGGTAGGATTTGTTCCAATGCTTCAAAACTCTGTAATTCGAAAAAAAAAAAAACTTTTGCCCACGTTAGTATCGCATCTTCTTCATTTTACTTTCATGCTGTTATTTCTGGTCGCTGAAACTGTTCCATGAGAAGAAATTTCGGGATAGGAGAGTGGAAAGTGTGAAGGGATGGGTGGTGAAGGGGGGGTTGGAGTGGAAGAGGGGGTGAGTGATGAAGGGGGTTGGGATGGAAGAGGAGGTGGGTGACGAAGGGAGTTAGGGTGGGAGAGGGATAAAGGAGTGGGGTTAGTGAGGATACGCGGGAGGAGGGGAGGTGGGAGTGAAGGGAAGACGAGGGTGAATCCTGGCGGTGAGGGCGGAGTGCGGAAAGCCAGGCCGGGAGAAGCAATAAGGAATTTTACCTCTATTGACTCCTTGATTCTCGATGAAGCATTCACCTGGGAAGACCGCTGAGGGGGAGGGTGGGGGGTTGCCGAGGAGTTGGAGGGAGTTTAAACATGGCGTAGAGAGCTGGTGGGGGGAGGGGGGGGGAGAGAAGGGTCGAGTATATAAGTGGAAATTTTGGGGAGAAAGTTCTAATATATTGTGAGGAAGATTCGAGTACTTGGGGAAAAGCTGGGGAGAAGGGAGAATATTTATGGGGAAATCTGTTGACAAGGGTCGAAAATGGGGAGGAAAATCTGGGGAATAGTCAAATATATGGAGATAAAAAGCTAAGAATTTCAGGTTCCATACGTAACGGAAAACTTGGGAGAAGGATTGAATATGTGGGAGGAAAACCGTGGGGAAAGGGGTCGAATATAGTGGGGTTGAAGGAAGACAGACGACTCGAATGATTTTTTTGCAACTCACGAAACCGTATACCAGAAATTCGCCTCACTGTGGGTGTAAATTCGCGGGACACTGCTCCTTATTCTTAGTACCTGCGGAGAATTTTCGTCTGAGTGTGAGTATTGTGACGGACTATCTACAACTTAAGACTAAATGCTTGTCTCCATTGCGATGTCGATTTCCAGGCACATCGTGCAACTCAGATTCCAGGAGGTCATATCCCGCTAGCTGATATTATTATCTGAGCCTTCCTTCGCTGTGTACCATCCTCAGTATTTCAGATTTGTTTGGGTCGAATTTCATCATCCATGTATCAGATCAACTTTGGAGTCTGTTTAGGTCCCTCTTTGACCTGTGAGTTGATGTTCCAGTACCGCAGAGCACGGCTTACCATCGTGTTCTAGTGCTGCAGAACACAGGTTCGCGATCGTGGTTCCAGTAGCTCTGAACACAGGCTCACACGTTCGTGTTCCAGTACTTCAGAGCACACGGGCTTAGGGTCTTGCTCTCAAGTACCCGAGAACACAGTCCACAATCATATGGTCGTGTTCCAGTAAACACACTCTTACGGTCGTGTTCCAGTAACCGCAGAACACACTCTTACGGTCGTGTTCCAGTAACCGCAGAACACACTCTTACGGTCGTGTTCCAGTACCGCAGAACACACTCTTACGGTAGTGTTCCAGTAACCGCAGAACACACTCTTACGGTCGTGTTCCAGTACCTCGGAACAAGAGTCATACGGTCATGTTCCAATAGCCGGTGGGAGGCACCTGTATTATATTGTCCTTTTGTCGTACGTTCACACCACAGATGCCTGAACGTATTTCACAATATGATGGATATCTCTGGCTAGGCTGTACGTACTTTGTGCTGTCGTAACCTTACACCACAGGAGACAGTTGAATATACGGGTTCTTGCGTCCGTAGCAACGCTCGCCCACTCCTTGAAGGGAGGGAGGGAGGGAGGGAGAGTCTCTCTCTCTCTCTCTCTCTCTCTCCCCCTCCTTACCACCCGCGGACGACTCACTCATCTCCTCCCGGGGTCTGGGAGAGTGATTGTCTATATACTGTGTTGACTCCCCGGGGTTAATTCTACGTAATCCCCATTTCAAAACAAGACCTGAAAAGCTTCGTAGTTAGTGCCTGAAAAGTATTATTTGTGAGTTACGGTTTCTTTTGTTGCCATTTTATATCACGAGCTTCGGCTGTCAAAGTTTAATGAACTTTTCGTGTGTTCTTCTTTATAGCAAAAAAGCAAACGATAAGCCGTCCCATAAAACAATGAAATATATGAAAAAAGAAGACAACCTAAAAGACCCTATAAAAAGTCATCAGCAATATGGCAGAAACAAAAGTCTCGACAACAACAAAAAAGAACCATCGCCCTGGCTTGTCATTTTTTCCCGCGCCGGCGAGGTATTGGCGCGCCGGGTGAAGAAGCCAATAAAAGGAAGACGACAATCATGGGCTAATCCCACGTATCATTTCAGGTGATATGAGGTCAATCGAGCGCGAGGGGTCGGAGGACACTTACGGGGAGGACGACTGGGGGAGAGAGGAGGAGGAGTGGAGTGGGGAGCTTGTGAGAAGGGTGGTGGTAATGGTGGCGGGGGAGCTCTTGGAGAATGGGAGGAAGAAGAAGAAGTCAGGAAACGAATGGAAGAACGGGAAGGGAAGGGAAGGGAAGGGGAGTTCCGGAGAGGAATGAAAACACGGAAGAGGATATATAGAAAAAAGACGTAATAGCCGTTGGAAATGGGACGTTTTCAGGGGGCGGGGGAATGGATGGATGGACGGGGGTCGTTTCAGGAAGGAACCTGGGTGAATGAAGACGACGACGTTCACGGAGAAAAGGATAAGAGAGACACAAGAGAGGCAGACTCACGGACGGGAGGACACGGGATAGGGTGACTGTGTAGGTGAAACGGGGTGTGGGGAGGAGGGGGGGAGGGTTGTAGTTATGGATCCTGAAGAGCGAGAGTTAAAGAATGAAAGGGGAAGTTGAGTCTTTAGAAATCCCCTGCGCTAAAGATAAGGAAAGAGAGAGAGATAGCTAAGGAATGAGAATAAGTGTTGTGAAGAGGGGAGTCATAATTGCTTCAGGGCGGATGACTGGACCCACGACGTTCTTTTTAAGTCGAAACCACCTCGGCAAGTCACGGCTGAAGCCTCCATGGCCAAGCCGGGTAAGGCATCCGTGAAGAGAAATAAAATCGAAGTTAACAATAGAGTAAAGCGTTCCACGTCAGGTCGAGAACCCAGCAATGGCATCAACTCCAGACATACGGTGAGCGTTCACACCAACAGGTCTTCATCATCTCTCCTGTTGCAGATTAGAACCTTCTAGGGGTAGGGAAGGTGCCTTTAAAAGACACACGATGCCCTTACGGTAGAACACACACACCCTTTTCTCCCACTGGCAAGGAGGGGCTCTCTCTCTCTCTCTCTCTCTCTCTCCCCCCCCCACAGTTTCTCTGGCAAACCGGGACCTCATATGAGATGATGGGATCAAATATGGTCGATTCTGGGGATGCTCGATTTTTTGAGTCTTCGCCTCAGATTAGGGCTTTACGGAGCAGTTAGAAGCCGAGTCCAAGGGACACCAAAGGAAATTAAGGGATTTCTTTGAATGGGTCTGATATGTCGCGGAAGGTCATGACCCCCAAGGGGCAATGTCGGGGTCAGCCACAGAAGGAGGGGAAGGGCTGCCTCAGCGGGCGGATTATGAACACTCCGTTGCGACCTCTGAGGATCTTCAATAGTCGATCTCGTTTTCCTGGAAAGGTCTTGTTGTGAGGCCCGTGTCAGTCAAGGCCCATTTACCCAGGGGTTTATCTCTCTCCCATGAGAAGAGTTCCACAAGCCCCAACGACAGTGCCTCCGGCGAGAGATGAGGGAATCCCCTCGAAGTGACGGTCAGTCCTCACATGACAAGATTTTAGGGCCGTGCACAGCGAAACTTAAGGACTTCTATCGGTAGGGTCAGAGCAGTGTCGTAGGAGCTTAGCCTGCTGGTCATTCCTTCGAGGCAAGTCACTCCATGATGTCAGGATCAACTTAATATTGTAGGTTAGGATGTCCACACTCGCCATCCACGTCCCTGTCACAAGTTAAAAAAAACCTTCCACAGAGCTAGTTAGCTGTACCCCCCCCCCCCACGGCAGGTTAAACTCCTCGTACGGATGGTTAGGGTCCCCTTCGGCAGGTTAAACCCCTCCTCCCCTCCCCCCTCCTTTAAGATGGTCAGGGTCCCCCAACGGTAGGTTAACATACCCCCCCCAACGGAAAATCTGGGTCCTCCCTCCCCCCCCCACGGCGGGTTAAACCCCTCCTCCCCGACGGAGGTCAGGCTCGGCCCTCCCTCCCCCCCCCCCACCCCCCGGGGCGGGTCGGGGCTGCCAGGACAGGTCAGGGCCCCCCGCGAGGCACCTCCGGGGCGGCAGCAATAGCCAGCCAATAAGAGGAAGGAGACAATCACACCACTCATGGCTTAATCCGGCAGTCGCAACAAGTCATGGAGGACGCTATTGGTGACTTGGTGGTGGTGGTGGAGTAGTTGTAGTGCGGTTGATGGTGGTGGTGGTGGTGGAGTAGTTGTAGTGCGGTGGTGGTGGTGGTGGTGGTGTCGGTGGTGGTGTGCAGCTGTAGTACCGTGGTGGCGATGGTGGTGATAGAGTAGTTGTAGTGCTGTAGTGGTGGTGGTGGTGGTGTTAGCGTGGTGGTAGTGGCAGCGGCGGCGATGGTGGTGGTGGTCGTTGTCGTGTGGTGGATGGTGGTGGTGTTATCTGTAGTATGACCGTGGTAGAGGCGATGATGTGATGGCTGGTGATGGTAACGGTGTTGATGGCGATGGTGGAGGTTGTAATAACGATGATGGTAGGAGGTGATGATGCAGATGATGGTTGGAGGTAGGGGTGGTCATAACGGTAGCGCTGATGATAATGGTTTTAGTGGTGATGATGTGGCGATGATGGTGTTACTGGTCATAGTGGTTATGATGGTAACCATTATTGTAGTAGTTATGGTAATAGTAGTAGCAGTAATGATGGTGGATATGGTAGAGTGATGTTGGCTATGGTAATGATGGTGGCGATGGCAGAAGCTATGGTGTTAATGATGACATAAGAATGCCATGATGACAGTTGTGGTGTTTGTGGTGAGATGGTATGGTGGCGGCTGTGGTAGTGATAGCGAGAGAGGAGGAAGTGGTCACCGTCTTGGTGATGAGGGTTGTGGTGGTGTTTGTGGTACTGGAGTGGTTGTGGTAATGGTGGTTGTTCGTGTTGGCTGTGGACTTTGCACTGGTTGTAAGTGGTTGTTGTGGCTGGTGCTTGTAGTGGTGTTGGTGGTGGCTACAATGACGGATGGGGAGTTAGCTATTGTAGTGGGAAGTGGCTGTCATGATTGTGTAAGGGGGTAGGGACAGTGGTGACCGTGATAGTAGTGGTAGTCGTATGGTGACAACATTAATGGTAATGATGCCGTGATATTTGTTAGTGGTGGCATTAGCTTCTGTTGATGGTGGTGAGCGTAGAGTGGTTCAGGTGACGATGATGATGGTGGTGGTGGTAGTAGTAGTAGTTGTAGTAGTTGTAGTAGTAGTAGTGTCTTCTGCTAGTGCTGGTGGTGATACTAGTACCAGAGTTGTCGTCAGTGTTTCTCGATATGGTGGTGATACTGGTTCTCTTTTCAGTGGCAGTGAGGTGGTTTGACAGTGGGCTTGGGGGGAGGGGGAGGGGGGGACGTTAAGAGGTTACAGGAGTCCTGGTGATGGTGATAAAGATTTGGTTGTGACGATGAAGCAGAGCTAATGGTTGTGATGTGGTGGTGGTGATAGTTGTGGTGGTGTACTGATGGCGTGTTGTAATGGTTGTAGAAGTGAGTTTAGATGCGGTTGTGTTGTCGGTTGATGGAGAGACGATTGTTGTGGTGTTGCGGTGGTGGGATGGCTGCTCCGATACTTGTGACGGTGGTGTTGGTGTTTGTGGCGGTGGTGGTGGTGATGGTGTTTGTGGTGGTGGCAAAGGATAGGACTGTGGAGGGGATGGTGATGAAGTGTGTGTGTGTGTGGGGGAGGGGGAGGAGAACTGGTGGTGATGCTGGTTGTTGAACTTGTGATGCGAGTTGTAGTATGCGATTTGTTGGAGATGATGTTGGAGGTCATTATGCTGAAAGCAGTGGTGATGTTGATTCTGATAAATGTCGTTAATGTTGGCCGTTAATGGTGAAAGCTAATGACTGGTATAGTGCAGCGGTCAGCGTTCCTGGCCGTGACGCATTCACGGGCCGCCCAGGGTCGAGCGCATAGGGTCGAATCCTGGTTGTAGCAGTCGGTCCACAGTCAACCCAGCTGTTCATCCACCTTTAGGGATTAGTCTATAGAATTTGTACCAGGCTCAAGCTAGGATATATATATATATATATATATATATATATAAAATGGGATGGCCTTAATTAGGGACCCGGTTGCCCGTGCCGTCTCATCTAGCGTAAAAAAAAAGATGTTTTGATGGACTGGTGATGGTGGTGGTATTCGTAAGTAGAGGTCATGGGAGGAATAGTGGTAATGGCATCGATGGTTTTGAAGTAGTGGCTGTTACAGTGGTTTTTGTGTGTGTGGCGTGATATGGTGGCGTGTTTGCCAGTTATGGCAAAATTGTTGGTGATAATGGTAGTGATACTGCAGTCTTTACAGTGGTGGGATCATGGTGGTAGCGGTAATCATGGGTGTGATGATGATGGTGATACTGAAGTGGTGGCCGTGATGAAACTTCATTGGTAATGTTTGTGGTGGTTGTAGTGATGGTGATATTAATGACAATGACGACAGAGATGGTAGTGGTGGTGGTGGTGGTGGTGGTAGCGACGATTTTCGATAGATGTGATGTTGGTGGCAGTGGTGGAGACGGTTCTACTTCTAGTAGCCATGCTGAACATACTGGTAGTTTTTGGTTGTTGTTGTGGTGGTGCTGTTGGTTGTGGTAGGAGTAGTACTGGTGGTGGTAGCAGTAATATTAGAGTCTTCCATAAAACGCCTATGGAAAAGGAGACGTATTGACCTGTAGCGAGGTTTTTTAATGAAGGAACCGAGGATATTGACCGATTTCTACCTGATTAGTGATAACCACCCAAGTGCCAATAACCCAGTCGTATTGAACGAGTCTATTTACTCGACACTTATGACAGTAACAGAGGCAGTTTATTCCAGTATTTTCATATTCACTTCTTTATCAAGAAATAATTTCTTGTTTTATCGGTACGAACCTTTTTTCATTTTTGTTTACCCCGTTTTTCTTCAATACGCGTTCCCTATGTATGTTGAACGTTGTATCTAAATCTGTTAACAGATCGTTTTTGACTGTCTTTAAAACTTGTATCTAAAACTTTTTAAACAAGGGTAAGGAAACACTGTCTATCAGATAAGTAGGAGATAAATGTATGTAGAATGAGAAGGTATAATGTGCAAAGAAATATGGTAAGGAACAGACATCTTGATATATAATACGAGGGAAAAAATAATAGGAGAGAAAAGAGTATATATATGTCAGGGCCCCACGTCTCTTCACTCTACTGCTACCAAATATAAGGGGAAAAAGAAAATAGATAGCGTGCCATAAGGTGTACCAGACCAGACGGTTTCAACATCACGTAAATAAATGATGAGCTGCAGCTCTAGACAGCCTGGTGGATCAGGACCCGCAATAAGGAAAAGCTTGACTGCAGACTGATCTACGGAAGTGGGTTGGGGGGATACTGGTGTGCTAATGATGGCACGACTGGAGGTGGTGTGGTGACATGGTCATGGTGGTGCTAGTGACTGCTGTGGCGATGGTGATAGTTGCCGGCGGTGTCGTAGTGGTGAAAATGGTGGTGTTTGTGGTGAAGATGATGGTGGTGGTAACAGTGGTGATAGGGGAAGTGTGGTGTTAATGGTGGTAGTGGTGATATAATTGCTGTGGTGACGTAACCGGTGATGGTAGTGGGATCGGCTGGTAGTTTTTGTGGTGATGGAGGCTGTGGTGGGGATGGTGTTGGTGTCGTGTGTGGTACTGGCTGTGGTGGTGGTGGTGGTGGTGTTTGTTGAAATGAGCCAGGTCATAGTTACTGGGAAAGACATGAGAAGGTAGAGAGTTCCAAAGCTTCGACGTGTTGGGAAA
>JAYMFT010208307.1:0-11551 GCA_038088735.1 Panulirus argus | reverse complement strand
CATATATATATATATATATATATATATATATATATATAGATAGATAGATAGATAGATAGATAGATAGATTAACCATATGACAGCACTGACAGGAATGGTCTGAGAAGAGCATCAAAAATCTAAGCGCAGGAGAGAGAGAGAGAGAGAGGTATGTGGGAAAGACGGATAACTGAAAACCCGTTGGCTCATGTTTAGGTCGTCTGATTATAGCTTATCATCCCAATTCTGATCTGAGTAGATTAGATAAGGACAGAACTGTAAGAGGGTTCTCTCCCCACCCGTTAACTCTCCTCCCCAACCCTACCCCCACCTCTAGCAATAAGAGCCGGTAGGAAAAAGAACAGAAGAATAAACCATGCATTTGCGAAGTTAGCCGACATGGAATACACCAGGATAGATCGACTGGGGCATTCTTAGGATCTGGAACGAGAAAAGGAAATTAGTGTATATGTTTATTTTTACTTGCAACTAAATTTATGGAAAAGATTGTGTGGCCTGTTTTTGAAGGTATTAAAATTCTGCATTAACAAAATTTGACGGTAACTTATTCCAATGTTCTGTGTAACCGTTTCCATAGAAAAATTTATTCCACTTCAGTAATACACCTTTGAGCTGTAAGTGTAATTCCATCTGTTCAAGTAACTGTTTTTTTTCTGTTGTTTTTTGAAAATCATTCTCTTGGCTAACACTATCGAACTGAATAAAAAGATTTAACACTTGTTTATATGGGCCTAGCGAAGTTTACACTTTTTAAGAAAGAGAAGTTTAATCATGTTAGCCTCTTTTTGTACAACAGATTTTTTTCTAAGGCTGGAAAAGTTTTGTCGCCTCTCTTTGTATTTATGAATAGTTTTCCTTATACTTTTTTTTTTTGTAGTTTGGGGACAAGAATTAGATTGCATATTCAAGGCGTTAGTCTTGCTACAGCGTCAACAGGGATCACAATGGTTTCCGGTGTTTTGTTCAGCTTTCCGTTTTCCTATTTAGTATCGTCTTTGTATACCACAAATCGTTACTAATAAGATCTTTCAAGAGCCTTCTCTCCATTGTTTTTTGATTGTAGATCTCCGAATATTTCGTAGTCGTGTTTTAGTCTTCTGATCCAGAAAAAGCACAACTCTGCATTTGTCTACGTTAGATATTATTTAAACTTTTTGTCTCACCACTGCGAAACTGTGCTAAGATCGCTATGAATTATTTGACAGACTTCCTCATTTTAATCTTTACCTCCTAGTTTGGTATCGTCTGCAAGTTTGGAGATTTTAGAGACGAGACCTTTTCCAGGGTCGTTAATCATTATCATGAAAAGAATAGTGGGTCAAGGAACAACCCCTGGGGTACACCACTTGTCACGTTCAGCCAGCCTGAGTCTTCAGCAGTTAATCATACATGATTTTTTTCTGCTTTATAACTTATGATTTTGATTCACATAAGTCTCTGGTGTGGTACCTTTATCAAAATGCATATTGAAAGTCAGGTTATGCTACATCAGAGAGTATTTTTTAGGGTTCCAGTCATCGCATGTAAAAGTTAAAAATTCAAGGAAGTATTTTAGACAACATCTTTAATTACAGAGGCCATTCTGGTTGTCCGATTTTATTTCAGTGTCTGGAAAATGTACAATTTTGTGTCTTACATTTCCATTCTTTTACCTAGTATTTACGTAAGGCAGTAATTTAAGATGCATTTCCTATCTCTTCTTTTTCTAATCTATAAGTGTGACATTTGCTATATATCAGTCTTTAGGTGCTTTACTTTCCATTGGTGGTTTGTTAAATATTCTGGTTATAAGAAATATCTGATCTTCTTCAAGAGTCTTGGGGTCAAGTTATTAGAACCAGTTGATTTGTAGGGGTTATCTGGTCTTAGATATTCTGAAAGAGAGAGAGAGAGAGAGAGAGTGAGTGAGAGTACTTGCCTACGTACTTACAGGTTCCCACGACGAGATTTTGCCATGATCACAAGGCCTGGGTAAAGCTCTCGTCGCACGTTTTGCTTGATGGACAAGGGCTAAGAGAGTTACATAGATATACAGACCACACAGACCTATGGTCCAGGCGAGGTGGTCTGGAATTCACACAGCTGAAGAATATGCAGGCCCCTTATAAGAGGCAGTAGAAAAGGATAGCAAAGGAAAACTCTCTGCCCTCTCTCTCCTTTCCCTCCGGCATGTCACCGTAGGGGAAACATGTAGGAAAAAAATACCTTGCAGGAGTAGTATGCCTGAAGGGGCAGAGATACTATATGGGAAAGACAGATAAGAGAAGGCCTGTTGGTCATGTTTGGGTTACCTGTTTGTAAATAACTTTCATTCCTTATCTCTATCTTTTAATTGCATTAGATAAGGATACAAAAGTATGAAGGTCTGCTCACTAACCACTCGAGTGCCTCTAGCAAGAATACCCGTCAGGGAAGAGAATTACATAAAAGCCATGTATTTATGAAGTCAGCCTGCGTGGAATGTGACATGATAGAACGAAAAGGAAAAAATATTTCTGTTAGTCCTATTACAGTATCCAACCGTCCAGTGCACCACAGTACATTCTTAGTTTCTGGAAATAAGACAAAAAATGAAAGTTTATGCATATTTTTTTCCTTTTAGTTATTGAAGGTGCTTATAGTCTTTGCAATAACAACATTCAACCTTAACTTGTTCCAATGTTTGGTACTTTCTTCTTTAAAAAGAAACATTTTTAGCTTTAGGTTTCATTCCATTTATCCTCGCCACTGTATTATCTTCTATTTCTAAAAGATCCCCTTGTTCAGCGTTGTCGAGTATATTCAAACTTTTGAAAATTTGCGTTAGGTTACCTGGAAGTGTACCTTCTTAAGAGAAAGGAGATTTGATATTCGTAGCCCCTCTTCGTATAGCTGAATTTAGTTTTGTCACAACTCTTTGTACTTGCTTTATCTTTTGTTTTTTTCGAAGACCAGAATCGAATTACATTTTTTAAGACGTGATCTTACTATGGCTTTGAAATGAGACTGATGCATATAATGCTTTTTTGTGGGCGGTGTTCCTAGATAGAATAGACAGATAGGTAAATAGGTACATAGATATATAGATACAGAGAGAGAGAGAGAGAGAGAGAGAGAGAGAGAGAGAGAGAGAGATTGTGCTTCACAAACACGATGTGTCACCTGGTGGTCCAGAACACATTTTAAATCAGAGCTGAAAAACAGTGGAAAAAAAGTACATTTAGAACAATTAGATTACCATTTTCTATTTCCAGTAACTACATTTGCTGTTGATGTAAATGATCTGTATGTAAATTCAAAATATTTTTTTTTGGCGTTAAAAACATTGTGTTTGTTATCGCAAAGTTTAGCGTTTTACATTATATTTCATTTTGAATCATTGCTTGTGTAGTGATGTGTGTTTTTTATGTGCGTGAAACATGACCTCTCTCTGCACTGTACATCGTGAGGGGAGTTTAATGTGTGGTAGCCTTGCCTCGTCACCCCACAGCCAGGCACTGCGGGGGCTTGCTGGGTTATCCCACGGCCAGAAGTTCACCCACACTTCCCCACACAGCCAGTTGTTGTGGGTCTGACTCCTCGTCACAGATTCAGAACACGTTGCTTGACTTGACACAAGCAAATATTTGTGGTTCCTACTTCAGGAGCTGTGAGGCCAAGACTTGTGACATCTCCCGTAGGCTGTCGCAGGCCCTGTTTCAGGGACGTAAGCCAATCCTGAGTTGTTCTGGGCCCTTCTTCAGGGCCGTAGGTCTAGCTAGCCTTGTGACAGCCACCTTGGGTTGGTGTGGGCCCTAATTCAGAGCCAGACCCTTAGGCCATGACAGCTACCTTACTTCAAGGCTGCAGGCCTAAGTTATTTTCCGACAGCCACCTTGAATTGAAGTAGACCCTGTTGTCAGGGCTGTAGACGAGAGCTTGCGTCAACCACTTAAGAGTTATTGTAGACCCAGTTTCAGAGTTGTTAGCCATAGCTTGAGACAGTCTCCTTAGGCGTTATTCACTCCTCGTTTGGTGAGGTTGTTGCCAGAGCCTGGTGGAGACCAGTGGTAGTACCAAGTGGTACATTCCGACAGCGATGCAGATGTCTCAAGCCGTAGGAAGCTGCCAGTAGGTCTGCCATTACTGGGAGCGGAGGATGGTAGATGGGAGAGGACGTGTAAATAAAGTGAAGAATGGAGAAAGAAGGTGGATGAGGAAAGAAGACAAATGACAGGTAAAGAGAGGAGAATAAGTGAAGAATGATGGAAATAGAGAGGGCGGCAGACAGGCATGGTGAGGGGTGTGTGTGATTGCTATTTGTGTGTTACTGGGAGAGAGTTTCATACTCATGTTGCCCCTCAACGTTGCATATATGTACCACATTTTACTACTGTGTATGAGCATACACTCACTAACAGACACACACACACACACACACACATACACGCCAGTCTAAGCCAGTTATCCAAATATCGACCAACCCCAAAGGGAGGATGAACACCTGGCTTGTGTGTAGGCCGACGGCCACGCCCAGGATTCGAACCCATGTGTGTGCGAGCGCGCCTTTTATGTGAGCAGGTATGGACTGTGAAACGTATATCAGGATTATGAGCCGACTTGGTAAATACGTGTGTGTGTGAAAGAATTTTTGTGTGAAGATGATATTGTATATGTTATGTATAGAGTGTATGGAAGGGGGAGAAGGGTTTAAATAAACTTGTCTAATAAAGCACTTCTAACACAACCAATGCTTCACATGTAGAAGCATCAATGTGTTTACACATCCGGCTTTTGTGAAGTACTGTCATCAGTATCTAAAGTCTTATTGAATTCTTTAACAGATGCGATTAAGAAGGTGTTATTCTACAAATATATATGCAAATATTCGTTCATTTATGAAATGAATTTTCTGCTGTATTTTACATTGTGTTGTACATTCAATATATATTCGACAATAAGATACTTGAAATGCCCAGGTCCGGGTGGCTGGAAATTAAGCCATGAATATTTTTCTCGATTGTTGAAATGAAAGAGACGACTTTTGAGCGGTAATATTGGTCACTTAGCACCATAAACCTTTGTGGTATTTTGCCTTCTGGGTACTGATGTCTTCCAGAGAGAGATCCTACTCTGTCAGGAGTGGTCAGAGAAGGAGAGCAACTTGTTTGTTCAAAGACCTAGAAGATGGGCTGCAATCCCTTTTATTTTGGTCACTTGAAGATCAAGTTAGAGATGAACAGTAATCTATAGCACCAGCCAAGTGCTACTGGGAAACTGATAGTGCCCCTGATGGCTGCAGAAGTAGAGATCAGAACGCCTGATGGCGCTGCAGAAGTAAAGGTCACAACACCTGATGACGCTGCAGAAGTAAAGATCAGAACACACGATGGCGATGCGGAAGTGAAGATGTAAGACTATCAAGAAATGCATACGTTAGCGAGCAAGCTCAATATATCTCCCTCTACACAATCACACGCCATAATGTTCACTGCGGTGGGAGGCACTACCCAACTCATCTTCATTCTACACCTTCGAGCAACCCAAATTCACTTCAGAGCAAATTCATCTCCACTCTCGGCAGACGTATCTTCATTTCACCTCCGAAGCTGATGGTTCCTTTATGGGTCAGGTCATTAAACCACAGGTCTTTGTTCTGGCCCTTACACGTCAGGTAAAAGACAACGCCATCATCTCCACTACACCCTCTACACCAATGGCCTCATGACATGACCTCTGTTGGTCAAGTCAAAGGCCATCTCCACGGCAACTTCGTCTACCTTACACCCTCGACGTTACTAAACATTGATTTGACCCTTTACAGATCGGGTTAAAGGTTATCTTCACTACACCCTCATCTTTATTGAAGATGCGCATCTTTACCAAACCAGGGTTACAGGGTTACTGGAAAAGAAAATAATGCGAAACAGAGCTAAAACAATATGTTTCTTTCGGATGGAGGAAGACATTTTCAGTGTACATATAAAGCTTAAAAGAGAAAATATAGCGATATCGTTAACATTTCAGCGAGAGTGAGCTTTGAAACAGGAATACCCTTACTTATAAAAAAGGAGTAGACATAAAACATATATTTCATATTCTACAAATCTGTTCTTTGAAGTCATGGAATAGAATATGACTCTGAGGCACTGAAGTGTATTCAGTTAAACACTGCATCACACGTTGGGTTCTTTTTTTAGTATTGAATTCTGGTATAAATCGGCTCATATATCACTTCTTTATGCCAGAATTCTGAACTATTATATATCGTTATATTCAAGAGATGGAATTAGCTATTTCCTGGAGCATCAGACCTCAAACCCACGCAGGAAAATCTACCCTGTTTTAGAGAAAAGGTAGATTATCGTGCGTGAGTTATTTAAGTAAAACAAGTTAAGCTTCGCACGTTTTCTGTGAAATACCATTGCTGCCATAATTTGTACATCCTTGCATTTCACAAACTGGCTTCCCTTTAGTATTTCCTGGGCTTCCAGTGACTGTATCTTGACTTGAAATTTTAACTCGTATCTTCTAATTGCTCCATGAGAGACGTAATGAATTAACAAATGGCTACATTAATTCCTGGTATTCATTGCTTCTAAGTACAGTGGAATATGGAATATCAGCTCGAAAGAATGTCTGTTATATGATGATTAGTATATACTATAATCATCATTATATGTTATTATTATAGATAAGAGAAAAAACAAAAGATTGTGACCGTGTGTCGTACCATCACTTCGATGCGAGTCAGATACTGAAATATGTCTTTCCGCTTCACCATTTCGTGCAATTTCTGCGCCAGAAAATCTTTTGTGCATCTGTCATACGAAAACCATCCCAGCAAGGGTATTGCTGACAGGAGAGATTTATCTCAGAGAAAATAATAAATGTATTCGAAACTTTGAAGTGACAGTTCTGAATTACTTTAATGACAAGGATCAGATCTACCAGACTGTAGCACTCAGATAGAAATATACGTTTTCTTTAAGGTACGAATTTAAGTTTTCTGTTTTTCAAGTTTGGCGCCGACTTCGGCTCAAGGTCCCAGATTTTAAGAGTCATTAGATCCAGCAAAATGATTTCGTATTTCGTATGTCTCTCAAATATATTGCGGATTCTTGCTTTATGGCGTCTTATCTGTTGGTAGTGATTGACGATATACACACATGAGTTAGAAGTCAATCAGCTCCTAAATCATACAAGACCCATGCGAAAGAATGTTGAAAGACCATTTATTGTACTACTAGGAGGAATATGAAAAGTGCATGGGACAACTTCAGAAGCATTTAGTAGAAAACCTGATGAACCCAAGATGGATAACTGAGTATTGTGCTTGGCGACAGAAACTTTTATTGATTGAACAAGATGTGCGGTGAGCGCTACTCGCTAGTAGAGCAGAATCTCATCGTAGGTATACTTACCCCCTTCTCTCTCTCTCTCTCTCTCTCTCTCTGGTAGGTAGTAAGTGGTTGGTAGCCACTGGTCAGGGAGGTATATCACCGGTACTACCCCGCCAGGGGATCGGTAGTGTTAATGATAGCTACACAGTAACCCAGCACCTCAGTGGCTGTCAGTTTTCATTTCTTTGGCTCAGGTGACTGTCTCTTCCTTCTGCCTCACCCACACGTGGGCTGCTGGCTTTCAGTCCACAGATATACAGTCTCTCTCCATCTCACACAAGACACTTGACGACACGTTACTCACATGCTTCGTTCTTCGTAACTTTAGGTTTTCCTGCTGTGAGCACTGCGTGCTCGCTCTGCCTTTTAGCGAAACCTCGTCGTAAATACTCGAAAGTAAGTACTACCCGTCTGTCTGTCTGTCTCTTCTCGTATCAGTCCTCCCCCTTTCTTCCCATCTTTATTTGTTCCTCAGTCGAAACGGCAACATTCGTGAGCAAGTCCATTACGTCTTCCCCGTCTCACCCCCTCACTATCACTCCACATCATGTTCAGTACTCCGCAGGGAAACACAGCCATACGCATTTTCACTCCGCCCTCGATAAACTTTGAATTCTCTCCACCCTCGACCAAAGAATTTTCACCAATATGTCTCTATACACATCTTCACTCATTCGACTGACGCATCTTCACTAAAGACCCTCAACAAACGCATCTTCACTAAAGACCCTCAACAAACCCGTCTTCATGTTCTCCACGACGAGTGCCGGTTCACCGCATCTTCATTTTCACCACAACCATTAAGTCGCTAAGTCAGAGCTAAGATGCTAATTGTGGCAGATGCTAATTGTGGAAAAGAGAATATAAATAGAAGCCAGCAGAAGCAATATTTTTCCCCCACTTACAGAGTGAGAACATAATAGCAATGGCCATAAGCAACAGTCCCTTCGGACTAACGTAAGCCAAAGGCTGAAAAATATGGAGAGGAAACAACGCGCATTATAAGAGCGTTGTTATGAGGTCATATTTCCTGGCGGAGGCCGGGCGCCAGTCTCCCGTGCTGGTGGTGCGCTCCCACAAGACTCCGGAGTCCGCTATTCCCAAATGCGTCTGGGACTGGAAGAGGATAAAGCCCCGCTGACACGCTCCCAGGTCTTCCAGCCACAGGTATTTGTGTATGCAAGTCTGAATGCATTTTTGTGGCACATGCACACGTTGAAAAATGTACGTAATGTAAAACCCTTTCACATCTTCTTTAAAGCGGGTGAAATCCACATTTAAAGAAAGTGTTTCGGGGATTTGATATTCGTTTTTGTATCTCTATTACTGAAGGTGTTGGTAAACTATAGTATTTGTCCTGACGGCTATGTGTGTTTACTTTTGTTCTGTATGCCAGGGTGACCCAATCCCATGTCAAACCATGGCAGCAGCTGTGGTCGTCGATATCGCTCTGTGAACACCGTCATCAATCGATACGAATAGTGAGTGGATCTTACCGACTGCTCATCCATTTCTGTTACACTCGCTCGTCTTTCCCCGCGATACTAGCGAGGTAGCGCCAGGAAAAGACGAAGAAGAAAAGACATTCCCCCCCCCCCTCGCCTCAGTCACTCAAATCCATTCTCTAGCTGTCAAGTGCACTGCACCGAAACCAGTGCGCTCTTATCCACGTCCAGGCCACGTGTGCTCTCCCCGGCCGCTTCATATGTATCTCTCTTCCTAAAAGATTGATTTTGCTGACGCGAAGACAATTCATTTCTACTTTTGCGCAGAAGCTAATGTAGTTCCGAGTACTGACTCCCCGGATGACTGGTGGCAATATCCAAGGAGACGGCCGTGTGTGGTCCCGGGCGCAGAGCTGAGCCTTTGGCTCTCTGGTAAGCAGACCTGGTTCATTCCTCCCAGGCTATACAGAAATACTAAGCGTGGATTTCACACTCCTGAGTTCAGGAGAGTCTGCGTTAAACACGTTATTATTTCTTGGGGTTATGATTTATTTTTAGAAACCGAGATTCCGTTATCATATCAAACCTTAATCTAAACTAGTTTGAAAGGAAGAGAGAGTTAAGCTGGCTTTAGCTGGTTGAAACAAGGCCCATCTTCTTTTTTTTTTCACCCCAGAAGGTAGACATGGGTACGAGGCACCCTAATGGCAACCTACACCCAGTTTGGATATTTCAATAAGCTTGCCTCCTTTCCATTGTCCTCCAGCTTACATATGTATCCTGACAGCCTGTGAGGAAGGAAGTACCCAGTTGACAGACTTACACTGAGGGTTGCAAGAAATAGAAATTCTGTCGATGGAATGATATAATTGCTTCAAAAATAAGCTTTCCTGACCCATTGATTAACTCTAAACATTATCTCATAGAGCATGGTGTTATTTGGTGAGGGTTCCATGAACGATAGAGGGAGCCCAAAAATAAAGTCATCTTCTCACCCCTTAAGTCAATAAGCCATAGAAATATGATCCTGGTTCAACCCTGGTTTTAGCCTTTAGTGTTATCGAAGAAAACCTGTCATTAACAAGCGATCCTAGGTTTAAGGATGCATCCAAGGCAAACCAAACAAGAGCTGACTCTTGAATTGAGATGGGAAAATTTATAAGGTTATAAAGGCTCGAATATAAAGAGATTTTTATCTTTTATTCAGTTCTTCCATAATTCCTCAGTCCGAACCAGAAGACCGTCCTTCCACAGTCAAGAATCTCTGATGTCTCCAGTCTTACGATTAAAAGTGTTTCGGTCCACATGCATTACTGTCCAGACATTGGGTATGATATAATGAAACATATCATGTGCACAATACGCTGTCGGTACGATGATTCTCAATATTATGGATATTGGAAAACCGTCGTCAACTCTATCATATACTCACTCTCCAGGAGACAAAATCTTCGCAAAAGTTGAAAATATTTGACTAACAATTCACACAGGAATCATTAATTCTTTTGTTTCTCACTTGAAATTTCTCTCTGACATTTACCTGAATCATTAGGGATTTATTTAATCATAGGATAAGCGATATATATATATATATATATATATATATATATATATATATATATATATATGTATTCTTAATAGAATTGTTATTGCTGAGGATTAAACTCAAAATAAAGGTTTCAAGCAAGCTGTTGAGTAAGAAAGATATATCAATAAGTGAGAGAACTAAACGATAATAACATGTAATTGTATGTTACCATTTCTAGATTGCATGATCCATAGGGTTAGAAACATGTTCAATCATAGCATATACAGAAAACCCACCAAAGTTTGTTCATATATTCATTATAACTCTGTTCAACATGACAGAGTTAAACATTCATCATTCCTGTCGAAGTCCCTTAGGGCATTACGTACATGCAGTCCAGAATTCATTAATGTTAAGCCTGAGAAGATATATTCTGTTGGATCCAAGTGAAAGTATCCTAGATCTATCACTGATAGATCTCTTAAGTTGGCAAAGAAATATTACAGAGTTAACCTCAAACCTCCCTTTGATAACAAGAATCTTTTAGCTGTCGTATGTAGTGATAATTTCATGTTACCACTCGGCTTGCTTATAACCTTTAATGTGTAGCTATCAAGAATATCTTACTATAAAATTTGCCCGAAAGTTTTGCTGGTCGTGTTTACAGAATTCCTTGTAAAAGCTGCAATATGTTTCATATTGGGCAGACTGGAAAGGATCTCTGTGTTAGAGTTAAGCAACGTAGATATAGTATAAGAAGAGGACAAGAATCAAATGCTCTATATAATCATGTTAAGAATTACGACCATTGTATCAATTGGGGTAACGCTCATCCAGTTATAAACTGTGACTCCTTCACCAAGAGGAATATCACTAAATTTTCTCATACTAAGTACATGAAGAACTGTAACACTAATATTAGTGGAGGTCTATACAAACTGAATAGCTATGTCGGAGGCAAAATGTGGAAACGGTTCCCTGTCCTGTCCATATGATATGATTTTTATGACAGGCACGGTGCCAGACCTGAACACCACCAAGAAGGAACACTTTTGTACTAACGGTGTCTTAGCTCCGCCTCTTTTTCTGTGTATAAGCAGACTAAGTCTTCTATCTCATTCTTGTATATCCAATGATGATGATGTGATCATTACACGAAAGTGCGCTTGGGAACTTTTCGTCTTTCAATTTATTTCGTGGTTATCAGCAAATATATA
>JAYMFT010208306.1:0-25426 GCA_038088735.1 Panulirus argus | reverse complement strand
GAATAACCTCTGTTATTCGTTTGGCAGAGACAGAAGCATCACCACATAAGAGACAGTAATTTACCCAGGGAAAGTCAAAAAAGAAGTTACGCAAGTTATTCCAGTCAGCTTTGTTCAGGTGCCATTATTTACTCTTAGAAAGGGCTGCTGGAGGGGGAGGTGCCATTAGAATAGATACATTTATGAGAGTATGATCAGATGAACCAGTTTGGGGTGAGATTATGTATTTACTGCGAGATGGACTAAGGGTGAAAAACAAATCCAGAATATTAGGAGAGTGGTCGTAGCAGTCAGGAATATGGGTAGGGTGGGAGATAATTTGCTCTAAATCATTGAGAATGGAGAACATGAGGCCTTCAGTTCCTCCACTGTCCATTTGGTAGGAATTAAACCATTCCCTATGGTGAACGTTGAAATCCCCAAGGTAGAGGATATCAGCTTGCGGGTGAGAGGATGTCATGGTCTCATAGCAGGAGTTTAGATAGTCAAAGAAGGATACAGAATTTGTAGAATTAGGGTAGCAGTAAGTGAAACAGAGGACAAGTGTGGTAGTAGGGAGACAGACTTTAATCTTCATAACATCAAAGTTTGGGGATTCAAGGTCCTTGAGGCATGCAACAGGCATGTTTATGTTTGAAGAATCACAACTCCACCTTTGAATCAGAAACCTGAGTTGAAATTATAGTTAAATATGAAAAATGGACTAGTGAGAACATCACTAGCTAGAAATCTGTGTCACAGACAAAAGTAAGATATTAGGAGAGGTACTAGACAGATAGTGTTCAACTGAGGAGAGGTTACTAGAGAGACCACGAATATTGGTGTAGTGAACAGAAAAAGAGGAAGGTCTCACAGAGAGGGAAAAGTCATGGAAGGGGCCGGTACGAGAGCAGTAGCACAAAGAACATTCATAGAACCGGGAGCGGGAAGTATTATCCCTTCGGTGAAATTTAGGATGGTTAGAGAGAGGTAAAACCAGGAGAAATGATAAGACGGGAGGCTTCTGATACCACTCAGGATAATAGGATGGTAAAGGAAGAAGGATAATAGGATGGAGGAGGAAGAACAATCCCAGAAGTGCAAGTAGTACTCATACTGAGGTGAATCTCCTCTCTAGATATGAAACTGCTACTTACATGAAAAAATTGATTACGGCAGTAATACCACACCCCATCTTTCAGGAAGCAGAGTTTGTGGGGTTTCCAGAACAGAGCGGAGGATACGGCTATACCCGACACGTTTTGTTGTTGCAGGTTTAAACTGTTGTGTTTTGAAATTGACCAGAGGGGAACGAGAGGCAATTAGAGGGAGATATACGTAGATATTGCGTTTTACTACCATTGAATTTAATCAGTTTACTGCAAACCAGTTTGAAGTGCTGTACAGATCCAAATTAAGATCGGAAATATGTCCATTAAGAAAAAGGACCTTTAGATTAGAAGAAAGAGAAAGTGAACTGAAGTGTTTAAAATGGTATCGTCAGCATATAAGTAAATTGATCATTTTTGGAAAGAAAAGAGTAAACAAATAAACAACCCTCAAGGACTCCAGTGTTGACAGGATGAAATGGAGTCGTCTTTACATCAACAGTTTCTGCTATGGATCAACTGGAGAGGAAGCTTAACATTGGAGAACAAAGAGAAACAAAGCCAAATGATGGAATTCATGGAATTAAAGTTTTATGCCATATCCTGGAGATGTCGAGGGCCACCACGAAAGATTCTCCAGATCTCTGAGGAAAGAGGACCACAGGTGAGTCCACTCTGGTGAGGAAGTTCAACAGAAGACCTTGCACCGCGAAAACCGCACTGGTGATCAGAAAGAAAGGAGTGGGATTTTAAGTATTTAGGAAACTGATATTTAAGGAGAGTTTCAGACTCTAAAGAGAGCAAAAGTGAAAGCGATGGAATGGTAGTTGAAAAGGATAAGACGGTCACCTTTCTTAGAGATGGGCTGCTCCAAGATGTACTCCCAAGACAACGGAAAAGTTTGGAATTTTTAGACAGACACGAAGCAGGTGAGCAAAGATCGAAGCTAGCACGATGGCGGACCCCACAAGACTCGAAACAGTATACCATCAGATCATACGCCTTGCCCGCATGACGCTAGGTAGGAAGAACTGGGAAGACTCCACACAAGGAAAATATAGGAGAGGGGATAGTTTCAACGGGAGGAGTTGGGTGATGTAGAATCATCCAAAATAGAATTGGAGAATAGCTTACCGAGATGAGCAACTTTGTTAGTTGAAGAGTTAGCTATAGATTGATCAGGTGGGAAGAGATGAAAAATGGTTGAAATACAGAGGTTATTGGCTAAGGACCGATAAGAAATAGTAGCAGAAGTCAGATACGTACACTTTCATTTTATGAAGATGTGCATGACCTTAAGAAGAACAGCTCTGTAGTGATCCTAACCAGAAATGAGTGCTGAATGGGATTCAGGGAAATGTAATAGTTTCATGGCCCGATATGCTCTGTCCCATTGTTGCAGGCAGGAGCGATTAAAACAATGACCTGAAGGAGAAACATCTGTTAGGAGGAACGCAGGAATCCATGCGATCCAAGATAGCCTCCACTTTATGGTCAACATTACTAAAGGCATCCGTTCAGTAAGCAGTGCCCATCACAAGAAAAGTCAGTCTAGAAGGTCTGCAACAGTGACGGCTGAGCTCTCCCAAAGTGCCAAAGCTGGTGTTTCGAGTAGGCTAGGGGAAAAGCTTGCCCTGGTGGACTTGATGGATATAAGATGGTGGTCCGAAGGGGGCAGAAATTATGTGTGTATAGTGTTAGGTTTCAGAAGTAAGAAATGAAAAAGATGTTTAGCGTATTCGGATAAGTGTTGGTGAAAAAGTGTTTAGGTTTCTCATTATTTGTTCCTGCTCGTTAAGAAGGGCGTCAGCTCCACTGGGATCATCCTGGGGAGAGCTTGACCCAGTGTGTCCCTGCCGATGGTCATGGGCACTGCGAGAGGGCTGGGGGATGGGGGTTGTGGGTGCGTGCTGTCCTCTGTGAACCTAATGAGTATTTTTCTCCAGGGTTAAGACTGACTCCGAACGAACACGAGCGAAAGGGAATGGAAATAGTTTAGACTCCAGATTTTTTTTTTCACCCTTGTGGTAGTTACCTGTGGGTAAAAATAGATCCTCATGCCTCTGTCTACTTACAGCTTGCTGGGCAATATGGAGCCGCAGTGAACAAAGACCCGGACGCGGGGTCGTCTGGCATATCCAGCTTAGCAACAAAAGCTTATTATTCCTTGTGGTGAACATTGAAATCCCTTGCAAAGAGGATTTCTGTGCATGCATCTGAAGACAGAAATGCTCTTGTTGCAGGAAGTCAAACGGTTGAAACCGTACACAGATGGAGGCATTGAGGTGGTGGTATACGTAGAATAAAAGTAAAGTTATAGAGAGTTGAGGGATTTTGACCCAGAAGGACTCAAAAGGTAAACCACTCAGGGCCCCTAAGGGAGCAATAGATTTTCTTCTTTACTACAGTAAGCACAAAAACTGCCCTTGGAGTGGATAGCATGGTAGATATCATAACTGTAGATATGAGAGTATACAGGGAACGCATCCGTGGACAGCTGCGTTTCAGGGAGATAATCAGGGGTAGAAGGACACGCACAATATGCGACTGAGATTAGGTTGGATTTGAGAGTGCGAATGCTGCAGAAAGGAGTGAAGAAACCAAGTGCAGGAGTACGTCCGAAGAGGCAAGGTAGGTTTCAGTGGCTTGATGACGATCACGGGGGCCCGAGGAACCATTCAGCCCTCCACGACCACTGATGCCTCCCTGGTTCGGCGCCGGCGGATCGTTATGTTATCGTACTTCCAGAATCTGTCGCTCTGTATAGTCAGGAAAAATAAAGAACACAGAATAAATTGTGTGGGCTACGAATTATGTTTAAGCTGCAGTGTGTGAACTTGTGGATTAAGTCCCAGGTAACCCACGTGCAGGCGAAGCAAATGGAAAAACAGCAACTCAGGCCAGACACTGGGGGTGGGGTAGGACGTGACACATACCGCAATTTTGGCTAATTGATACGCTATTACTAAACCTCACGTTTCTCCGGCGGTAGTGACTCCTTGGTAGGTTTCGTGGCAAAATGTGACATGAACTAAAATAGAGGAAAAGACGTCTTTTGTTTTTCTTCTTTTCTTCTACTTGACAAGTGAGTTTATATACTGATGGGAAGATACCCATTCGAATAATGGGCGTTTAGTTTATATGAATAGGTCTCTACTCATTCTGGGGAGACGCTATCTCATTCTGTAGCTGTCTAACTGCTATGTCTGGTTTGGAACAAAGTTGAGGCAAGGCTTTCTTATATTTTTCTCATCTATCATGTGAAGGGTGGACTGAGGCTGGGAGGAAGCCTTTATTGCTGCCGTCCTGCTGATATGTGTGTAGCCTCGCCTCGAGCAGGGAAAAAAAATAAAAAACATAAAGCTCTACTGATGCCGTTGTCACAGTAGTCGATACATATGGGCTGGATTCAACCTGGGTAGAAGCTCCTCTGGTGCTGCTAATGTCCATTTATCATTGGTGGACTGGACTCGACCTGGGGATATGTGCCCCGCTGCTCCTGTTGCTTCCTGACGTGTATGAGCTAGACTCAAACTGGGGATAAGCCCTCTGATGCTGGTGATGTAAAGCTGTCGAGTGTTGACGAGATCCAGACTTCTGATAAGCCTTCCGGAGCTGTTATTGTTTTAGTCACCAGTTACTGGCTGGACTCGGGCTGGGTAGGTGGCATTAATGCTGATGTTACGAAAATGCTTTAGGTGGACTAGGTGCAGCAGAAAAGATCTGTTCTGCTTTAGTTTTGAACCCGACATGTTTAGAGGCTTGATTCACGCTGGAGAAAGGTTCTCTGATGCTACTGCTCTCTCGCCCTAACAGCGGCGCTCTCTCACTGGTTCGTACCTCGCTGTGGAAGAAGAAAGTCCTTTATGAAACGATAGACATGCATGCAAAAGCAGAAACATATGCAAAAGATTACTTAAAAAACACAGGAAAACATCTTACACCGTCTTTGTTTCTCAAGTGTTGGCGCGGTGAGGGACGCATTGGAGTGTGGCGCCGACGTCTGGACAGTCTTTCGTAACTTGACAATAAGGAAGATGGGCACTGAGGTCTGCTTTGGTTTCCTGTCTGTCTACTTTTCTTATACTATACTGTGATTTCTCACGCAGGAGCAGCATTGGCAGTGAATAAGATGAGTAACATTTACAGAGAACTAAAGTTTTGTATACTTACTATAGCGTATACTATAAAAGTTTCCGTAAAGCATTATATGTTCTCCTTTGTTTTTGGCGTATTGGGCGAAGCGGCAGAGCGTAGCGCCGTTTGGTGAGATCTTTCCTCACCTCCTCATGTGCGTGATGTGTAAGTTTGTTTTAACACTTTACGGCGACTTTTTCTACAGTCACAGCCCTGGTGGTGAAGAAGATTAGTAACATATTCACCCAGCTACTCTTCCATGTCATTTTCATACTTTCTACTTTTATATTCTCTGTAGAATTTAGATGATTTTGTACACTATACTTTTATATAAATTTTCAGTAGTATTTATGATTCTGGTACTTCCAAAAGGAGTGAAAGTTTTTAAAGTCCTCACTATACATACAGAGTCCAAAGTCACATTCCCCACTACAGAGTCCAAAGCCACATTCCCCACACCATTTGCCAGCTGTTTTCTTTTCCGCTCTCCCCTTATATTGTATATGTACACATGGCACGGTCTTTCGACAGTTAATCTTTTTCCTGTTGGTGGCACGTGTTCCAGGAAGTGTTTTGACATACCTTCCTTGGCTGCAAGTCTGTGTGGGACCTGGCCGCCACTACCAGGTGGTTGAAGGTGGTGGGGATGGCCTCCCCAGCTTTTCTTGCATCTCCTGACGTAATCTAACTAGATTTACTGGTGTTTATTTCTTCATATTTCTTGTGCTATTATTCCTCACTTTCCCAACAAGTAGATCCATACCGTAAATGATCCTTGTGCTACCCTGGGTCATCCAACAACCTCTATAAACGGGGTCAACGTGTACACATGACCTCGTGTCAACGGCCATTCCTTGTAATGGTAGTTGTAGGGCTACTGAGGAGAGGTGCACTTTTTTCATGCGCCATTCTGGCAACTGTGGAAACCCAGGTAAGCTATTGATGATACGATAAATCAGCTGAATATTTATACCGAGGCAGAAAAAATCCTGACGGAGACACGATGACCCTCCCCATACTGGCCAGACATTATGTAAATAATACTGATGATGTGTTGAAGGAATATCCTTACTTCCTTCGGCTTTAGTAACTCCCATTGTTATATTTCTATGTATTCGCGACACTTGCCAAATGCTTCTGGTAATATTGTACAGGCGTACCTAGTGACAGCACCAGGATCCCCATTCCTCTATCAAGGAATAGAGTATTGCAAACGAAAACTGACTTTGTCACGTGACGGTGAAAGCAGATTAATACTTAGACGTTGTGTGTGGGCAGTGTTCATGCTGGACCAAGCCCTTTGTCGCTGTTGTTGTCCAGCTCCCATTTGTAGGCTGGGCTTAAAGTGGGGAGAAGCCCCTTGATGTTCATGCTTTTCAACTGCCATCTGTGGGGTGGAAATGATCTGGGGAAATGACTTCTGATATTGCTGTCTACATGTCACGTGTGGGGAGAAATTCAAAGAGGGGAGGGAAACTCTGGTGGTTTTGTTCAAATGTCATGTACTGGCTGGACTCAATCTGGGGTGAGGTCCTCTGATGATGTTGCTCTCCAAGAATCTTGTATGGGCAGAAATTATGTTGGGGTAGAAGCTTACTAGTGCTGTGGTTACCCTGGTGACATAATTAGGTTATTTCTTACTTGGGAGAAACCCATTCACGTTTTTTGTTGTCCATCTAGTATGTGTCGTCTGGAATACCCTTTAGTGATTCTGCTGCCCAAGTGATACATATGAGTTAGACTCACACTGGGGAGAAGCCTTCTCGTGCTGTTACCAGCCGCCAGGTATAAGCTTAATATATGGTGTGTGGGCTGGATTAAACCCTGGAAAAGAGACTCCCTTGAGCTGTTGTCAAGATATCTTGTATGAAAAGGATTCATCATGGAAAGAAACCCTTCTGCACTGTTCCGGTCCACGTGTAGGCTGAACTTGACTGAAGAAAAGTTCTTTTGTGCTGTTGTCAAACTATAATGTGTCTACTGGGCCCAAGCTTAGGCAAAGCCTCCTGGAGTATTTCCTTAGCAGCAGAAGTCTTTGCCTAAGCTTGAGTTTGTTTTCCGGCTACCATGGGTGGACGTCATACGCGCTGTGGAGAATCCTTTTGGTGTTACTGTTGACCACATGCCAGGAATGAACTGTGCACAAGCTGTGGAAAGCCTTCTGGTGCAATTGTTGACCATTTGAAATGAATCGACCTGAACCTGTGACAAAAGCCCTCTGGTGATAATGTTTTCCAGTTGTGATATGTGAGCTGGTGTCAGTCCTGGGAGAACCCTCTGGTTTTATCGTTCATAATACGCTGTAAGTGCCTTGGACTCGGGACGGGGAGAAACCTTCTCGTGTTTCGTCGTTCACCTGCCTCTCTGGGCTAGACTCGTGCTGAGGAAGAGTCCGCTCACACCGTTGTTATACAGAGAAGGTGAACAAGGTGTCATTTGCTGCGGGCGGTAGTTAAGGGAGACTTGATGACAGAAGTTAAGAATGAAATGATGAACCAGACCAAAAGGATTGCGAAAACAACAGGGAATGTGGTGGGCAGAAAGAGGCTGGTGATTAAATCTGGGCCTAAGGAGCAAGAGATCCAACAAAGGTGGAGATGAAAAGACAAGAACATGATGGATGTGAAGGTTATTGTGGCGTTCAGAGAGTTAGACAGCGACTAGTATAATGCTGGGGACTGTTATAGACTGGGAGAATATGCCAAGGAAAAGATAAATACAGTTAGTGATGTTTGATAGTGTTAACCAAAACGCGAATATTTCTATGAAAATGTAAAACGACGAGAAAATCAAGAGCGTAATCATGTGAGCTGGATAGAACACAGAAGCTTGAGAAGATACGTGACAATGTTAAGTTTGCGACGGAATGTGCAGAGATCTATAGGGTTAAATCAAGTGTATTTTGGTTCACCGACAGAGGATGAGGAAATGTAGTGAGATAAACCCTTGCAACAGTTAGATGACAGAGAGCAAGTGCAAAATGTTAACTGTAGTTTTATCATCATTATCAATATCACTGCTGTTAAGATTATAAAACTGTTATTAATCTATTTGTTTCTTTCATTATTATTGTTATTATCATATATCCCAAGGATATCTTTTCCAGGGATTCTTGTATCTCCAAGGATGCGCTACAGTGAGTAGCAGGGAAAAAATGAACTCCTTTGCGGTGAGAATTTCTTCCACGGGGTTATGCTCCGATGATATAACCCTATCCGAAGGTGACTTTTCACTCGCATCTGTCAACCCAGACAGATGGTATCTGGTTAAGCCTAACTTTGATAATAAGAAGAGAAATGGAACTACATGCAAGTAACGAATATCATGAGGGCTAGTCTGAAAGTTTCCTTAAATTATAGATGAAATGTGTTCTTAGGTACTGGAATTGCCTGAAGAACTTAAAGGTAATTCTGATATACTGTTGATCACTAAAAGAAATTTGAATAAAGTAAAGACCCAGTTAGTGTTCTCAGGAAGAAGTGCTTGCGAAATGAAAAGACAGATCTCAGTGTTGTAAATCTGGCTGTTTCCCGTGTTTCCACGGTAAAAAGCTCAGTCCCCAAGAGAAATGCACCTGCACCTCTTCTGTTCCTCATCCTTATTTCTGACATTAACACAGACAAGAATCACGATTTTATGTCATCATTTGCAGATGATCTCAGAATAAGGCGCTGGAAACTACATACGAGTATATGTAAAGTCTAATAACGGGCAACCGGAAACTTGCTTTTCAATGGGAATAAGTTAGAAGTCTTATGTAGGAAAAATAAGGTATTAAAATCAGTACAGAATACCAGACAGACTCAGAAACCATATCACAAAATGAACGGTGTGAAAAGCCTCGGAATCCTAATACCTGACGACCATCCCTACAATCAACAAACAAGGTAATAGTTGCTTTTTTCCAAAGAGACGGTATGAATTAAGCAACATACTCGTTACATAACGTATAAGGAAGTCCTTTAGAAGTATAAGTTTTTGATAAATGGACTGAGGTGAGTGATTACACTGTGAATGCAAACAAATAGATTTAAAAAGCTGTACGATGATGAAAAAGGTTCAAGATATGGGATGCATGAGTGTGGAATTCCCTCCTGACGCTTGTAGAGATGAATGAATTATAGATAGGCAATCACAGACAGACGGATAGACACACACACGAACACACACACACACACACACACACACACACACACACACACACACACACACATACACAGAGCAGAGGTAATTTACTTTTCCAATACTACTGGGATATCGAACCCGTCAGTGGCTGTGTGGTGATGGGAATGTATTGTGTAACATGAAATCAATCTTCTTGTTGGAGGTGTTCTCGTGGTGGCTGCAGTTGACTGTGGTCGGTATGCATGACGGACACAATACTTGCTACAACAGCAACACCTTAAAGTGATCCTCGGTGGTGAGAGACTTAATTTTCACGGTGGCAGTGAGATATGTTGCTTTTATGCTAATACACACACACACACACACACACCTTATGGATGACGCGAGAGTGAACACGCCTCTTCCATGAATATACCATTTGGAAAACAGGGCATAGAATCTGAAGGACATGTTACGAACCATGAAATGTGCAAAAGGTACTAAATGAGGATTTGGAAGACAGATTGAAGAAGCTGGAGGTCTGTGTTAGGGACAGTTAGAAATGCCAGAGAGAAACAGAGTTCGGCAAGTAAAACAGAACAATGGTAGAACATGAAACTAAAATGAAAAAAAATGGAGAATATGTTCAGCGTGAGTACACAAGTATAAACGTTAAACACAAACCAAGACAGGATTCGGGATGGTAAATGACTTCACAACAGAAGCCGAGACAAGTGAAGAACTCAACCCTAGTAATCTTGAAGCAGTTAGGCAAAATGAAATATTTTTCAGGGTCACTGAAGCAGTAGATGCAGTCAGGGACACGTCCATTAAGGGAGCATGTGCTAGATGAAATGAAAGAGTTAAAAGGGTAATTATTGTCCAAGGCGGCTGCGTCCCGATAGAAATACAGATTTTAGATCAGGCAAGATATAATGAGAACATTGCAAGACTGCAAGAGATGACAGCAAGATGGGTCTCTATGCAGATAATGGAAGAAATGCAGCGGGATATAAATGGGCGTAAGTTAGGCTGGAGGAGGATGTTACGAAAGAAAGGGGAATGGCTTCAGGCGATGGATTTAACAGAAGTAAGTAAAGAAAACGAAAGAGTTAGGAGAATGGGGAAACACTGACAAACCAGAGGAAGGCCACTTTGTCCTTCCTCTGGTCTCACCTTTGATATGGAGATGTGTAGCCACGAGGTACTTAAACAAGCACATAAACTTGCCAGAAAGGAGTTCAAAAGGGCGTTTCTCAGGAGTGGCAGACCGAGGGAAGTGAGAGAGATGGCCAAGGAGGATTGGCAAAAGGCAAGAAAACGAAATGAGCCTGATCAGGCTAGAGGGAGGAACAATAACCCAACTTCTAGTCCAAGGAGGCTAGAACTACTAAGTAACAAGTACGTTAGGCTGAAGGCTCTGTATACAAATGTAGACGGCCTGGTGGCCTTTAAAGGGAAAGGGACTAGAATTTAAGGACCGTTTACGAAAATGCAACCCAAACAATGTGGGAGTGATGGAGACGAAACTCACAAACGATCTTAAGTCTACCCTAGTCCATTCAGAGAGGTACACACTAGGTAGGTGGGATAGAGGAAACAGATGCGGGGGGGGGGGGATTAGCCTACTTGCTAAGCGATTCCATTAAATCCCAGGAAATATCAGTAGATGGTTCCTTCAGACAATACACAATGGGGAAGATTACTGCGGGTAGGAAGTGCATCATGATACTTTGTTAACAACCCTCCAATAAACTGCAATGATACATAGCAGGTGTATATAGAGGTTAATGAAGAAACAATAAGGGTGGCAAAGGAGGCAACCAAGCACTCCCTGCTGGTAAAGTGCTGTTATTGTGGGATTCTAATTACAGGGAAATGGAATGAGAGAACTTAGATCCCCATGGTAACGCTGAGTCATGGAAACACAAATTCCGTGAAAGAATGCAGAGCTTCGTGCATCAACGTGTATCAGAGCATACATGAACTACGGGCGATGATATGCTATCTATACTTGACTGATTCTTTACACAGTGTAGCGCGGAAATAAAGCATATTTCGTATGATGCTTCTATTGGCAACAGTTATCATGTACGGCTTGTTTTTGATTATGTGGTGGTGGAGTTCACAAGTGGGGGATCAGAGTGGGCACAGAAACCAAAGAGGAAGTACAGTCATTGCAGCTACGTGGAACTGATTAGATAAAGTTCTTTGAAGGTAATGATTGGGAGAGGGAGTTCTGTTATAAGAGTAATGGACCAGTGCAACGAAAGGTTTTGTGAAAACTACATTGAAGAGGTCAGAACATGGGTACCTCTGATGGCCAACTGAAGAGAGCTCAGGAATATGCTATGTGGTGGAGATAAAAGACACAGCGGCCAGCCAGCGTATGAAAGATACAGGAGAACGAGGAATGAGTGTTACAGAGTAAGGAGGGAGGAGCAGTGAGGTTTCAAAAGAAAAAAGTACCGTGGAAAATGCAAAAGACAATTCATAACTTTTGCATAAGTTTATCAGGAACTGACTCTCTGTGAAAGAGGAACTAATCAGGCTAAGGAAGAATTCTTGAGGATAATGAGACAATTTGTGGGGAGCGCTTTTACGATGGAAGACAATGATGCACCAGCATTGTCAAGGTAGGAGGGAGATGAAGTCTTGGAACATACAGTTATCCACAGAACCGACTTAATCATACTATTAGCGTAACTTGACCATGTAAGGCACATGGTCCAGACGAAGTCTACCATGCGTGCTGAAAAAATGTGTGGAAGCAGTTGCTACTTTACTATAAATGTTCAGTAAGTTTAAGATTAGAGGAAGGTGTTGTTCCAAAGATATGGAAGAAGGCAAATGTCGTGGCAGCTTTTAAGAAAGGGGATCGAAAAACTGCAGTGAGCTGTATGTCAGTATCACTTACATATGTAGTGTGTAAAACATCGCAAAACATAATGAAGAAGCAAAGGGGAAACTTTCTAGATGGGTGACAACATTGTTTTGAGGAAAGTTCATGCATAACCAATCATCCAGATTTCTATAACAGCGTGGGTTCCATCTTACATCAAAGCGAGAAATGGGTAGACTGTTTCATCATGGACTGCCAGAAAGCCTTTGCTACTGTTTCTCATCGAAGGTTGATTAAAAAGCTAGATCCACAAACAGGAATAAGGAGTAGGCTCCTTCACTGGATAGAAAAGTACCTTACTGGAAGGGAACAAAGAACAGGCAGGAGGTGCATTTTCGAAGTGGGTTACGGTTACAGGTGATGTGCCACAGGGCTCGGTCTTGGGTCCACTGCTATTCTTGGTGTATACATATGACTTGCTTGATGGACTGGAATGGAATCTAAACATGTTTGCCGGCGATGCAAAAATCATAAGGGAAATAAAGATGATTGCATTAGCCTACGAAGTGAACTGGACACACTCCAAAGGTGATTAGATAAATGGATGATGAGATTCACTTCATAAGTGCAAGATGTACTCAAGTTTACCAACAACAGACAGTAAGCTACTTGGAAGAAAATTAACGGGCAGCGATTTATTATACTATAAGAATATATGTGTTACATTAGCAAAATTCCATTTTCCTGGAACTTCACCCGTAGCAAGCGACTTATTAAGAATTTATATAGCCATTTGCTTTAATTATCCTCATTTTATTTGGTGTTTTTGTGTCTTTATGTTCCAGAAAGTTGTCTTCAGTCGTAACTACAGATGCCAAAAGAATCATTCAAGGTTTCTGCCATGTCTTCGTTCTCTTGAACCAAGTCACCATTTACCCTGATTGACAAACCAATGGCCTTTAACATAACTATGAAATTTCTTAGGGTTTCTATTGCTATTTTCAGCAACATATGACATTCGTTTTGACGTACACGTCTCTTAGTTTCTCTATGCAAACTTACATCATTTATTGGTATATCAGAGTTTCTTATGTGCTACTTCATAAAGAAACAGGCACCTCTTTCCTTCATCGTTCCACCATCTCTTCTTCATTTTGGAAAAAGACTGGCTTCTACACATTGGCATATTCATGTTCCCTCTACTACTTTGAAAGTTTTAATGAGGTTTTTCCATGATGCGTCCGTATGATTTTCATTGATAATATCACCCCAGATTTGCCTGGATGTCTAAAATCTGGTATGTTCTCGCGACTTTCATCTTGACCAGCATTTAGTTCAATACTGAAGGCTATCTCAAAATTAATTTGTCGGTGATCACTTGTACCGAATTAAATCGGGTAGGTTTTCGTCGATTAATTGTATTAGATCACTACCAGCAAATTTAGGTAGAGCCCGTGCCTGAAGCTATTGTAAAGGGATTCTCCCCGCTTAGATACCGGTATGTTAAAATCTCCCACAGTGATCGAATCGTGTTAATTGCACATTTCTACTGGCTGAACAGTCTTTCATCTACCTCTGGTGTCTGTGTGGGGCCTGTAAACTAGTCGTACTGAAAATTTCTTGCGAAGTTTCTCTAAAATTTCCATCAGAAATTAAATCTTTATTATCAAAAGCTACAACGTACTTAAGCATAGGATTAAAATGTGCTTTAACGTAGAGCACGACACCACCGCCTGCTTTATTTCCCGTATCATTACTACCGGCATATCTGGTGTACTCTGCTAATGCAAGAGTAACTGGTGTTTCCTGCCGCTGCCGGAGTGACTGATATTCCTTGCTACTGTTGTAATGGCTGATGTTTCCTGCTGTTGCCAGAGTGACTGGAGTTATTTGCTAATGCTGTAGTGACTGGTGTTCTCTGCTACTACCGGAGTGACTGGTGTTCCTGCTACTGCTGGAGTGACTACTGGTCTTCCCTGCAACTGCCGGAATGACGGATGTTCCCTGCTACTGTCGAAGTGACTGGTGTTCCTTGCTACTTCTGGAGTGACTGACGGTGGCTGTTCCTACTGGAATGAAAGACGCTGATTATTGCTGTGTTGTGACCGGCGCTGGCTTCTGTTATCGGAGTGACTGACACAAATTGTTACCGCTGGCTGCTCTCAACGGAGTAACTGAAGCTGACTGTTACAGCCGGAATGACTGAAGTTGGCTGTTACAACCGGAATTAATGACGCTGACTGTTACAGCCGGAATGACTGACGTTGGCTGTTACAACCGGAATGACTGACGTTGGCTGTTACAACCGGAATGACTGACGCTGACTGTTACAGCCGGAATGACTGACGTTGGCTGTTACATACGGAATGACTGACGTTGGCTCTTACAACCGGAATGACTGACGCTGACTGTTACAGCCGAAATGACTGACGTTGGCTGTTACAACCGGAATGACTGACGCTGACTGTTACAACCGGAATGACTGACGTTGGCTGTTACAGACGGAATGACTGACGCTGGCTGTTACTGCCGGAGTGAGTGAAGCTGGCTGTTGACAATGTGAGAATATTGGCGATACCGGGAACATTGAGCTCGTTCAATACCAATCTCGTGGTGAATGTCTTCAACAGGTAGTCAACTCGAGCGTTCTGGACCAATTTCTGTGTAATGAAATTACCTTCGAAAGTGTGGCTCCTCCCAGATGACTCTTTTGTAAGAGAAGAGTGAGTAAAAGGAGAAAAAAAATGAATGGAGAGAGAGATGTACTTAGCAAGAATTACTGAAAAAAAAATGGTAATAAGAGTGTATAAGACAGACATAATATCTCCCGCTGCGCCAGGGAAGGCACGATCACTGATCAGTTGTGAGACCCTTTCCCTGCACTCAGTGGTGAGGTATTGTCCTACCATCTCCCAAAAGGCGAGAGGCCTCCTCTCCTACGTTTCTGGGAGAGAGGTTATAATTACTTCCCACCAGGTCATTATAAGGTCAATTGTCTCAGGCTAGCGGGACTTGTACGGCCCCTCCCTAACCCCACCACAAGTTGTGGGGGTTGGATGGGGAGGGGGGGGACTCCAGCAACATTCTAATGGCCAGGGTAAACTCATGTCATCTCTTCCCCCAGGCGGAGCACCGCTCCTCCCATGTGTGTGATAAAATATACAAGTCAGTAGATCCTCAGGTGAGTGAGAGTCACGGGAATGGTGAGGGACGTTACGAGGATAATCATGGGCTTGAGTGAGTGGTGAGGGGGCGAGAGTGAGAAGTCCTTAGACGTGAGGTGGAGGTTGGAAGTGAAAGATGGCAGTCGAAAGTGAGAGATGAAAGGCGCGAGTGAGATAGAAGGGATGAATGTGAGAGCTTATAGTAATAGGTGAGGGTCGTGAGTGAAGGTAAGGCGTAAGAACTAAATAGGGATGAGGGCAGGTGTGAGGGTCTTAAGTAAGGAGGCGAGGGTAGAGGGTAAGGACCTCGAATGAGAGGTGAGGGTAGAGGGTGAGAGCCTTTAGTTAAAGGTGAGGGTAGGGAGTAAGCACAAGGGAAAGACAGGAGGAATAATGGTCCATAACGAGGTTATCTGCCGGGGTTCAGTAATGGCGTCCTACAATCCTACACCGTAACGGTGGAGATAGAGTAGTAAAGCAGAAGGATCTTCTCCACCCACCACTCCCTCCAGGACCTGAGCGAGCAGGATAAGAGCTATTAAGGAGCACCAAGTAGGATGGAAAGACTATACCGAAATGCAAATCTTATGGGAGAGAATCATTGGAAAACACATTCTGATCCAATTTCAGGTGCCTAATACTCCTGGGAAGGAGGCATTCAGGTTTTAATAGGCGAAGACAAAGAAGTTGAGGTATGTGCTTATTATGCTGCCAGTCTTGAACAGGCTTATTCGTTGATGATTTCCATCATTAAAGAATTCGATAAGAATAAAACTTTTCTCAGGTTTAACTTCCCTCTAACTTCAAAATGTTAATTCTGGTCATTGTGTGTCTAACATGGAGAGATCATGAATTATGTTACAGAAATTATACAGTATTTTTGAAACATTCTATTACGTCTCTTGAGAGTTTGAAGCTTATAGTAGAGAATTATCGTACGTCTCTGAGTCTAACTTCAGCAAGTATATCCTTAAGTAACGGAACGATTCTTGTTGATCTGAGCATTTGGTCTACATTTTCTTCATCCTCGGTAAAATTTGTTGGTTAGAACTCAACCAGGTCCTCTAAGTGTGAACTGGCTTGGGTGCTGGAAAGGGTAAGTACTGTGTCTTTCGTGTTTTACTTCATATTTCCATTTGTGAAATCAAACATGCTAATTGGTGAACTATATCCACTTAAGCACTGCTTAACTTAAGATTTTTACCTAGTTTCCAGAAAATCCTTCCTCACATTTTGGAGTAATTAATTTCGGTCACTTAGATATACCTGGGGTAGAGGAGAAGGGATTCTGCCACCGTATTCCCTTCCTATATTTCAATTTCTAATGATGGGACAGTAGAAGGAGCCAAGCGAGGAGTGCTCAGGATCCTCGAAGGCTCAGCCTGGGGTGTCTGAATGTGTGTGAAAGGAACCAAGACAAGAGGATTGGAGATATAGTATTTGCGGTAAGGAACAAGGATGTTCTGGATTTTAACCTCGAACCGATGTAATGCTAACAGATGGACAATCTGAAGCACGCTCAAATTTCACAGTCGGGAGATTCCAGTCGTTTGTCACTTCTTGTAATGATTAGTTCAATATCTAAGTGGTGGGAAAAGCTGTTTGTCGACTTACTTTTCTTGATATTCTACGATCAGAATATTATATACGTCTCATGTTTCGTCATTTTACCTTGAAAATACATCTCTAATTGTGGCATATTTGGAAAATGTCAAATAGTGAACATCGAGGAGAAATGATTGTTTAATAAACAGGTCATATCGTTTGTTAACGTTTGTTAATGTGACATTGAGTTGAGGGTAAAGAGTGAAGGCCTTGAGTAGGGTAGGGAGTGAAGGCTTAGACTGAGTGGTGAAGGTAAAGGGTGAGGACCCTGAGTGATAGATGAGGGTAGAGAGAGGGAGAGAGGGCCTGAGTGAGAGATGAGGGCAAGGAGTGAGGACCATGAGGGAGAGGTGAGGGTAAGGGGTGAGAACCTTGAGTTAGTACATGGTTGTAAACGAATAAGACAGATGACAGCAGAGCCGACGGTCCCTAGTCCAAGAAAAACGATGAGAATGTTTACCATGTAGCATAGAGAGATTATACCGATATGGAAGGTTTTTTGGAAAGTGTGACATGGAATGATAAGTGTCTGAAGCTCGACTCTCAAGGACAGAGACTCAAACATGAAAAAAAAAAAGTTGAAATTTTGTTACTGTATGGAAACATCACTGCGTGTGTTATCATTTTTGGACAGAGGTATTGATGATAACTGTTATCACTGAAGTATCGCCATGATTTGGAGGTAATAACAGTGTCCAGAATGACATCTGGTGGTAGTATCTTCAAGTATTATATACAACTTTAGGCCTAAGCTGAAACAGCTTTTCCCCAGATTAGTATTGCATTTCTTTGGTTCTAAATTCATAGCGTTATTTCTGATCGTTTAATCTCTAAGGTGCAAAAACTGCCATGTAGCATGTTATCGGAATGAATGAGTATTTTGAAAACATTAGATCTTCCAGGAGTTCGGGATTTTTTAGACATTAATTTTAGGTACCTGAGTCCTTCGAGTTTTTATCTGAGCAACGAAATTAATTTATTTCTCTTTTCTGTCTTCGTTCCAGTTTTCATTCGTCCTTGATCGAGTCTGGTGACCGAAACTGAACCGCATATTGAAAATGAGGTATGACCAGGGACTTGTAAAGAGTGAGTATTGCATCCTTCGTTATGTGGTTTATATTTAAATCCAACTATGAAACCTTACATTGTTTGCTATGTTGTATGAAGTTAGGCACTGTTTTGTATATTTTGTCATTATTCTATCTAGATCATTATTCTATTTCTATTATCATTTAGGTCATTATTTTGTCTTTATTATGCTCATTATTTTATTTCATCATTTAAGTCATTATTATGCAGGGTCATTACTGTTATCATACCAAGTCTTTGTCTTTTCTGATGTCTATTGGTGATTTACCGCGCATGTCATATTCTCAAGTCCTCTTTTTTCTAGCCATGATGTGCTGTTTGCATTTGCCAATACCGAAGTACGTTTCCCATGTCTCTCACTACTCCATATATTTTTTTTCAATCATTCTGAATCCTGAGGTGGTCTTCCGTTGACTGGACTTTATTTCCTAATTTCGTGTCATCGGCGAACTCTGACATCCTATTGTTGACTGCTGTCTGCATATCATTCCCATCCATTAGACAGTGAGAGGTACAGGTCCTTAGACTGAGCCTTATGTCAATCCACTTACTACGCCAAGCTAGCCGGACGCTCTCCTGTTCGCTACCTCTTCTTGCTTTCCGTTTGCGAGCCAGCCTGCTCAGCTCCCACAGATTCGGTCTCCTAATCTGTGGGCTTTTCATATCTTCTGATAATCTTTTATTTGGTTTGTGGATACCTAAATGTTATCAACATCTGAGGGTATTTGGAATCCCAATTATTGTGTATATATATATATATATATATATATATATATGACTGAAGATCTCTATCAGAAGTACTACACATAATTTCCTATTGTCAACAGATTTCCTGACAACTGGGTATTACTTGATTATTTTCCAAGGGTTTCAACGATTTTATCCCTAATCATTGTTTCTAAGATTTAAAGTAAAATTGAATTAAGACAGAACAGTAGTCTCAAATGCGTTTTGATTTCCATTTTCTAATATTGTTATATTAACAAGCTACGAGTCTTTCGGTACTTTCCATTCTCTTTGGGATTAGTGAAAATCTCTCTGATCGGATTACTATTTTCACCATACTTATGGGAGAGGTCATCAGAACCAGTTGAGGGGTGAGGGTAGGCGGTAAGAGCCGTGTGTGAGAGAGAGGGTAGGCAGTGAGGCCCTTAAGTGAGAGGTTAGGGGAGGTTATGAAAGGTGATATTCAAGGTACATAAAGCACACACACACACACACACACACACACACAAATGTTCAGGAGATGGGGCCTCATGAGTACAGAACTTTTTTCTCCGCACTGTACAAACAAGTAAGTACATAGCGAGGTGGCAGGAGAGCAGGTTCAGCCTACAACATTCTCAGTGGTGGATCAACACACCAGAATGATCTATTCTGCAGGTAAGGGAAGGGAGGAGTACTGATATAGGCCCCAAGGGTGCTATTGAAACTTAAATATTACGCGAGTTCTGATTTAATTAGACGAATGAAGAAGGTTTTATGTACGGGGTGGAGTCGATCAACCGACTCCCGGCCAGTGAAATGGCTATACAACATTCACCTTCCAAATCAATTTGAGCAAAACATGAAAAAAGTGTTTATAATAAGAAAGTGGATAACTGAAAGAGAAGCATTGATTTCCAGTGCATTAAGTAACACGCGAGGGAGATCAAACGAGAGTAGCAGGGAGGAAGCTGAGAAGCTGCAGTGAAATCTTCCACCGGCACACAGGGCAGTGGGAGTGAGAATCTCGGTAAGCACGAAGGGAGTAAATGTTGATAGTGCTGCGAAATCCAAAGTTTATGCGATACAAATGCGAGATATGGAGGAGGCGATGAAGGAGAGGGGGCAAGTATTGCGCCCCCTCCCCATGCCCACCCACCGAAATCCTCGCCATATTCACAAGTTGGTAATTACAATTAGTTAATGACACACTCAGACTAGCTATAAATAGAGCAATATATTATGAATATAAATATCGGGGATGGCTTCAGGTAGACCATAAGTATCGTTTAATGAGATAATGACCTATAATGGGCCCGTCTCACGCAAGGAAAATGGATTTTTCCAGCCCTCCTCCGTCTCCTGCTGGACTGGAGGACGCCTGCAACTTTTTGTTCTTGGATTATTTAGTAAGACTGACGGTGCTGCCAGCAGGGACCGCAGGAACCGTTCCGCACCTCCTCAGTCCGCCTGGCTCAGTGCTGCCAGTATGAACCAGAGGAACTGTTCCACGTCCCCTCCCTCCACTTGATCTCTTCCACACATCCCTTGACCTGGCCGGGTGCTGCTGGAAAGATTAAGAGAAACTGTTCCATACTCCTTCACTCCACCTGATCTGTTCCACACTCCGTCTTTCCTCCTGGTCTGTTCCACACTCCTTCCTCTACATGGCCCAGTGCTACTGGAAAGAACTAGAGAATCTGTTTCCCACCTCCCTTCACCTGCCTCGGTCTACGCTTTTTACCTTGTTTGTGTTATAAACCCTTCACGTGATCTGCTCCACACCCCTTTCTTCTCTCTTGTTTATGTCGCATTTCTTTCAACTGTTTTGGTTTACACTGCCTCCACTTGATTGTTATGGTCTGTGCCACACTTCCTGCACCTGATTTGTTTCATACTTCCCTCACCTGCTACGTGTAGCGCACTCAACCTCCTCTGTTCTGCAATACATCCACCACCAGATCCGTTCTACAGCACCACCTCCTGGTTTGCTGTGCCTTTCTCCACCTGTTCGGTTCCACACTCCCTGCACGTGAATTGTTCCATACTTCCATCACCTGCTCTATGCCACACTCTCAAGGTACTCTGTTCTACAATACCTCTACCAAGTCTGTTCAAGAGCACCTCCTTGTGTGTTTCACCCTCCCTCCACCTGGTCTCTACCACACTTCCTTCACCCGTCTGATCTGCACAGTCTCTACTTAGTCTTCTCTACAATCTCTCCAAACCCAGATACAAATACAAAGAAAAGACAAGTGGATCAGCAAATGAGAGGGAACAGTTTCAGAGGCCAATCGTTCTTTGTTAGTCATTCAACCTTGTACATTTAAGCTTTGACCGATGGGAGGGAACAACATAATAGACATAGTTTACAAATAACATGACACTATTCTCAGATACAAAGTTGATTAGTACAAGCTTATCAGATCACAGCATCACAGAAATACAAATGTGAACGTGATACAACACTGAGACATGATAGCAGATTGAGCGATATTAATTTTCACATCAACAAAACAGATTAGACCATTCAGTGGAAGGATCTTCTGAAGACAGACTGGAGTGAGACTTCTGAAGACAATAACATAGGGGCAAACACGAAAATATTGTGTGTGAAGACAAGACAAATTGTCAGTAGCCCAATACCATTGAGAGAGAAAAATAGCGCAAAACTGAAGATACCAGAAGACAGAAAGTAGTGCAGGAGCAGAAGAGCATGGAAAAAAATAACAATAAATGAAGAAAAAATAAGGATGTGATGAGAAATGAAGAACGCTGATACAAAGGCATACAAAAAGGAAATCAAACAACAACAAACCATTGGGCCCTTTGAAGGCTGTTAATGATAGAAGACATTAGGAACTTAGAGGTTAGGAGAGTAAGAATAGAATTAAACAAAAATTCCTGTAAACTTTACATGTTAGCTGCGAATTTGAGGGAATACTGTTGGCAAGTCTGTTGTTCATTTCCAATCGCTGTAATTGGTAAATCTCTCCATATGCTAACAATCTCTTTGAGGGAAAAGTATTTCACCTCATTCGAAGTTTGTTTTCTTGTAAGCTTGTCTCCAATACTACAAGTGAAATAAAATCTAACGTTAAGTAGCTTCTTAGATAGAGACTGTCAAAGTCTTGATAATCCTGAATACCTTGACATTCCCTCTTCGAAGCTAAACAAGTTTAAGTGCTCTAGTCGGCTCTTATAGGACTTATTTCTTGGTTCGGGAATGATGTTAGTGTCTCGCAGCTGTACTTTCTTCATAAAGAGTATCCAAACCTAAACGGAATATTCAAGGGGGAACGGAACTGTGAACTGTAAAGATTGGGGAGTATTCCCTAAAGCTTCAACTCGAAAACCGTATCTATAAGTCGTAGAATTTTGTTTGCCATTATTACCGTTTCTGTGCACTACTTACTTGGCTCTAGGTCATGAAAGATTAACAAAGTGAAGTCTTTTCTCTTCATTTAATTTTTGTAGCTCAGAAGAATTCATATTGTAGATGGCTGTCTCGTCTCTTTTTTACTGCTGATGTAACGCTTACACTTATTCATTTATAACTTATCAGCCCAGCCATTTGGTTTGTCTTGTCGGTTTAATTAAGCTGTAGAGGTCGAGTATTTGATGTAGATTCATTTCCTTGCTTTGTATCGTCAGCAGATTATGAGAGGTTGCGGCGCAGCCTAAGTATGAAAAAGAGAGAAACGGTGCCAAGATTGATCCCTGAAGCACGCCACTAGCTGCTTCTAAACCACTCAGAGGACTGGCAGTTGATTTTTATTCTTAACTCAGTGCAAGAGTTTATCGATCATTTTTTTTTTTTTTTGAAAATCTAAACAAGTGACAACTACATGTTGATTATGTCATGAAAGAATTAAAGCAAGATTTGTCGGAAATGAACGTCTTCGTCGAAAAATCATGCTCAAAATCGTTTAATTGGTGGTCTTCTAAATAACTTACAATCTTGTCTAGGATGATGATTTCCATAATTTTATCCACAGGCGTTAAGTTATAATTAAGTGATATTTCTGGGCAGGGACGCTAACTTTACTGGTAATTATCTAGCTCTCCGGAACTTCCCTGTAGCAAGTGATTTATAGAAAAGAGCAGTCAAGGGCTTATCTATGAAGGAATACTGAACTCTCATGAAAGAGGACTGATAATAAATGAAGAGAGAGTTATATCAAATATGGACAGGAACTTGTATTTACTATTCTCGTACATAAACAAAGCCAAAACAAGAAATCGGGTAGTAATCCTTCAAAGTGGAAGAAAAGATAAATATTACCCCCAGAGGAAATTTGCACATTAAATGCATAATACAGATCTGTACTGAGTTTGTAGTTTAAGAGAAATCAGATGAGCTGTTTCATCAAAATGAAATTGATAGTCATAGAAATCGAGAAATCGGCTAATGGTATAAGCAAAGTATTTGGTTATAACTGAGACAGCTCAGCAGTTCCGGGACCGAATGGAATTCCAGCCTTCTTCCCAAAAGGTGACAGAAACAGCAATAGTGATGTTACTGATGAGCCAAATTCTGAACGTGAGGAAGGCAGCAGACGTTTACAAAATGGCATATGTAATACCATTTCACAAAGGAGGATCTAAGCTAATAACTAAGTTACATAAACCAGTTAGACTGATTAGAAACACATTCAACATTTTTGAAAGTATGGTAAAAAATCACACTGAAAAATCATATTAGTCTTCCTTCCATTTTCCTTTAACCTTTCTGCCTTCATGACTTGGGTCTGCAAACACCTCAGGGACTCCCGATTAAGAAAAGTTATTTTTAAATTGGAACTATTAAAGCGAAGAGTAACTGAATTGATTCCTTCGTTGCGTAACAAACCATAAGAGGAGAGAATGCGAGAATTAAACTTGTTCTTCCTAAGCAAGAGGCACCTCTGGGGCAAATTAATAGAATGTTTCAAAATACTTAAAGGATTTAACACCGTCGATACCGGACACTTCTTTATAGTAGCGCCAGCGTTACCGACGAGAAGACATGGATTTAGACTTAGAGGTCACCGAGTTAATCTGGGCAGTACAAAATATTCTTTCATTAATAACGACATTATTGGTGCATGTAATAAGCTTCCGGAAAATGCTGTTCGGGGCAACGACCTTAATATCTTCAAAATTAGGCTTGATCACCACTTGCCACTCTCCGATATTGATGATTCATTTAATTCGTCATCATAACGCAGTGCTATATAATGCTAGCTTCGTAGACTCTGATCTCTTCCTGGCCATGTTGCGGTATCATACTAACATTGATCAACCCATGCCACTTGCTTTGAGAGAGTGATTAAGAATTACCGTATCATTCTTCAACATCAGAAATGATGTACGCACGGTAAGTCGAGAGTCTGGAGCTCAAGTCTATCCTTAGTATTGCCTTTATATAAAAAAGTGAAGGGATGCATGTCGTTGGTGATGAGATGCATGACATATTCTGACTTCTGACTTTCCTATAAAAATCGTCTTCAGGCTTTGTAATCCTGCAAGGTATTTTTTCTACCTCTTCTTCTGCCGGCGTGTGCTGGAGGGAGTGGAGAGTGAGGAAAGAGTCTTTGCTTTGCTATCCTTTTCTTCTAATGCTTATTTGGGGTCTTTTTTTTTTTTCTTAGCTTTAAGGCCAGACCACCTCGCTTGGACACTGGGTCTCTGTGGTCTGTGTATCAAGGTAACTCTTCGTTCTTTTTTTTTTCATTTCGTATTTTCCTTTCACCCGAGATCCCCATGGTTAGACAAAGGCTAACAGTTTTGTTCCAAGAAAGATTACGCAAACACAGTCATTAGCTCATTACAATATTGTTTTGTGAAACTTTAGTGCAAGGAAAGAAAACGGATACTGGTTCTCTCAACTTCGCCAAAGTAAACCACATAATTTTATAAGAGAAGGTAGCAATACAAAACACTGATTAGAATTGGAAGTTGGATCAAAAAATTCTTACAGAAAGTTTGAAGTAGCAGGAATAAGAACCATGGCTGAAGATGTTCTATTGAAAATCAGCAAAAGGAATGGTGTCAGCCATAAATCTCATTATATATAATGAAATCAGAAATCGGCAGGGAAGTAATGAAAGTTATAATAAGGTGTTTCATGTAGCGGTGTATCGGTTAGTGTTCCTGACCATGACGCATTTACGGGCCGCCCAGGGTCGAGCACATAGGTTGCGGCAGTCGGTCCACAATCAACCCAGCTGTTCACCCACCCCTAGGGGTTGATCGATAAGATGGTTAGGTGGCTCAGGCTAGGGTATATATACAGAGTGTTAATGAGATTGTCTTCATTAGGGCCTCAGCTGCCCGTACCGTCCCAGCTAAAATAAAAACAAAAGATCACTGGGATCAGAAACTGATCACAAGGAGATGCAACAACATCATAAATCTCACTCATCAGCATCTCACTAGATACACGATAATAATGAAACATTGCCCAGACCCTATAAGACTGCAGATAACAGAAGCCATGTACATAAGGGAATATAATCCCTTCATAAATCATCAGAAGGGGAGAATTTCCAACGCCCCCTCTGCTCCCACCCCTTTTAGTTGCCCTCTAAGACACGCAGGGAATAAGTGGATAAAATTCTTTCTCCCCTATCCCCAGGGATAATATATACATATCTATCTATCTATCTATCTATCTATCTATCTATCTATCTATCTATCTATCTATCTAT
>JAYMFT010208295.1:0-11551 GCA_038088735.1 Panulirus argus | reverse complement strand
AGGTGGAGTTAGAGGAGAAACGGGAACCAAAGAGAGTTGCTCTGTCAATGGGAGAGACAGCTATAGTACCGTCAGGATGGAAAAGTGAGGGAAAGGTAGAGCGACAGAAGATGTTAGAGATGCCCTTAGCTAAAGACCTGAAAGACCTATCCATGGATGATGAGGACAGGTTATCGCACTTCCTTTGAATAACAGAATGCTTCGCCTCACGGATAACTCACTTGCAGCGATTATGGGCAGTGATAAAAGCTGAATGGGAGCCAGAGGTAGGAAAGGTTTTCCAAGCCCAATACATCTGATCTCTTGCCTGAATGGCCTCAGAACAGGAATGGTTGAACCATGCACTAAATCTTAAGCAAAGCTTTCACTCCCCTCTTTCTTTTCAAAATCCCATTCACTACGACTCACCCTGCATATCAACTCACCCAAACACACCAAATCCATGTCCCTATCATAAAACAACCTCTGAAGAACTTTAAATACTCACTCCATCTCTCTTTTCTTTTTCTAAATCTTAGCTTTTACATTTTCCCCAACCACTTTCCTCCGTATCATTACCTCACCTTCTTCTTTGACACTTAGCTTCCTTCCATGATATTTTCTCATTTTTCACACGTTCACCTATTATTCTCACACTTTATCACTCAACTGCCATCTATTCAGCTCCTGTACCTGTTTCCTGACCTGCTGCTTTCTCTTGTATTCCTCCCACTCACCTGCATTCCTTGATGGCAGATACTATCCATACACCTGCCTGTTCTTTTCCACTAATGATATATTATCTGTTCACTACTCAATACCCTTTCTCACATGTATAACTTCGACTTTCTAAATGCCACATTCATCAAGTGGACGTCTAAGGATTGCTTCCCTAAAAAACTTTAATTCCCCTTACGCTGTCCTAGTTTCATCTACTTTTTCACTGTGCCATTATTCAATCAACTTCTCACAGCATTCTACTCATGCACCACTTCTCCAAGCTCATTCACTGTCACACTTTTTCCACAAGTATATCATTTCCTTTTCTCCTAAACTTCTACACTAAACTCCACAAGAAATGATTACATATTCCACTGCCTCCATGCACATTCACATCCAACAACCTCTCCTTTGCCTGCCAAAGAGCCCATAAACCAATAATGCCTTAGCCCCACTGACAAATATATACAAGTACTTAGGTGCTGTCAATGGACTGAACCAGGGCATGTGAAATGTCTTGGGGGAAAGGTCTGTGGGGCCTGGATGTGGATAGGGAGCTGATGTTACATATAAGATGCATCCACTCTATCACACTTTCCCCTCCAAACTTCAGAATTTCAGCTGCAATCCCATCCACTCCCAGTGCCTTTCCTACTTTCAGCCTCATTATTGCCCTTCTTACCTCCCTCTTTGTTACAGGCTTCTGCACTTTTATCCTCTTCCCTCCCCCCTCCACACCCATGCATGTAACAACTACTGCCTCCCTTCTCCCACACTCATCAGTTCTTCAAAATTTTCTTTCTATCTTCCTTTCACTTCCTCCTACTGATTCAGCAATTCCCCTTCTTTACTTCTCACATCAACATTTCCAGTCTTACATCCACCTCTTTCCTTTTTCACCTCCTTCCAGTATAGTTTTTATTATCACAAAAGTTTTCACTTAACTTTCTTCCAAAATCTTCATCTACTCATTCTTTGCTTTCCTCTATCAGCTTCTTAACATTCTGCTTACATAGTTTGTATTCTTCCCTCCTCTTTTGCTGAACTTCCACTGGTACATTCCTATTGAGATATCTACCACATGCCATTTTCTTCTCTTCCACAGCATTTCTAAGCTCTTCTATCCACCACACAATGCCCTTTTTATTCCTGTATCTCACTACCTTGTATCCAACTACTGATTCTACAACCTTTACTAGTATCGCTCTAAAAATTTTTAACACTTCACTGCACTTCCATCTAAGCTCTAAGTTACCTTCCCTTCATACTCCTCCCTATATTTTTCCTGACTCATCTCCATGCATGCCAACACTTTAACCTCTACATTCTTCCTTACACCATACCTCCACTTCTCCCTGATCTTCATCCCAAAAAGAACCATGAAATGGTCAGTCTCCAAACAATCCTCTCACGACTCTAGCATCCAGCACAGCCTTTCTCAATCTTTCATCCACTGCCACATAGTCAATCAAAGCCTTTCGCTTCTCTCTTCCATCATTCCTCATCCATATATATCTGTGAATCATCTTGTGCTGAAAAAAGGTGTTTGCAAGGAACAAACCCCTCTTAGCACAAACATCCAGAAGAAAGCTTCTGTTCCTGTTCTTCAAAACTCATAATAAACAAGAGAAGGGTTTCCAAAACCCAACTCTCAACTGCATTAATTACCTCATGTGATATGCAGGAGATAGACAGTAGAATTCTTACTCTCCTATCCCAAGGAATATTATTTAACAATATAACCCGAGAACCCTTTATCCAAGGGTTCCTGCAGCTTCATGGCTACTGTCATCAGTAGCAGGGAACAGATGGACTCCTTTGGAGTGAGAAGTTCTTCTGAGATATTCTACTCTGATGATATAACCTCAGTGAAGTTGAATTCTCATTGGCAGAGTGACATCAAGCAGGCGAATTCTGGTAACACTTCCCCAAGTATAAACATTATCAAATAAAGTGCACACCTGCCATGTGTGATGTTAAAAAGAATACATAAATTTTCTACAAAATATGAATTTTCTATTCTATCGAATGGTTTTATTAGTAGAAAACTAGATATCTTTTTTATGATGGGCAAAACAAATCCCTCATGGTTCTGAGGAATTTTATGATATATCTATCAGTTAAATGCATAATTTGCTTTCCTTCCTACAGTGGGTTCCCTAAACTGAAATGTAAACATTATTCAAATGCTCAGTCTAAGTTGGTATTTTCAAATTTTGATAGCCATTAAAATTACCTCTGATGCTTCTTGAAGAACCTCAATGAAGTTACCCGACTGGATGAATTTAGATATGGGAACTTGGTTGAAGAGTGTGGTAGCACCTTCTGCGTATCCTTCTGCTTTGTCACGTGTCTGTAAAAAATATTCAATTAAACCACAAATACTCCATAAGTATTAAATCTTCATCTACAACATCAAAGATCCTTACCAAGAATACTTACAATTTACTATTAATACCCTATACTGTAGCATTCTGATAACATATTATGGACCTATAAAATGAGAATTAGCATACATTGCTGACTTGTGACACATATGGTTGCACTTACAACAGATCTAAAAAATCTTACCTTCATATTTTCAAAGTATCAAATACCTTTTCTTTGAATGATGAAACAGGATATTTTGAGATATTATTGTACTTATGCATACTTTACTGATGCCATGGGAAAATATGGTTTGATTCATATCCCACCTAAAAGTGGACTGCTTCCAAACAAGAATGCATTTGAAACAAGCCATGGTTTGTGATCATTCCTACCCCGTCATTCATTATATCCACAGTAACTGCTACATTCAAAGCCTATAAATCTCTCCTTAACTCCCATTTCCCTAACCCTCTTGAATATCATAATCTTCCTTAATGATCAGCAAACTTTTGATAGGATATGGCATAACTGTCTGATTTAAGAACATCCATCTTTCAGGTATCCACCCCTCACTTTGTTTTCTCATATCCAACATTCTCACAGAAGAATACATTTCTGTAAGTTTTCTTATCATAACTGGTGTTCCTAGTGGCTTTGTTTTAGATGTTAAAGACTCATCTCCTCTAAGCCACAAATGTGACTATACAAAATACTGATTCATCTGGGTTTGCTACAGTGCGAAGTATGCATTTACTGACAAAGTTGACTCAACAGAAATCCTACTTATCAACTCCTCCAGTATGATACTTGAGATGTAATCACTTTCTTTTGAATAAATAACTTTAGATTCTGTTCCTAAGAGGTGTTTATTTGCAGGCATCTCCCATTAGCTACACCAGTAAGTGGGTCACATATGAGGATAAACTGGGAGAACTGGTAACTTGAAACGCTTTAGATTCAACTCTGTCTAGTATGTAGCTAGAAACTTCCCAGATGAGGGAGCAGTAATCCACACTAGGACAAATCAAGATTTTAAATAAATGGAGTAACTATTCCGGAAAAAAAAAATTTACATCATCTAAACAGAACTCCCTGATAATGGGAAGTTTCCATGACTGGTTAGATGTTACAGTGACACCACAAATATTCACTGAGTTAAGCAGTTAAATTATAGATTCATCCAAACATATGGGAAAGTTGTGAAGGTTTTTGGAAAGAAACAGGCAAAAACTGGGTATCAGAGGTATTAAACGAAACAAGATTCTGTCTACCCTATTGAGACATTCTGTTCATGTCTGAGTTTACAGAAATTGCATTATGAAGTGCAATACGAGAGGCAGTCATAGAGGATGTAGTAATGAAGATACATTATCAGTTAAAAATTATTTAAAATGCTGGAATAAGGACTTAAGGAGTTTGGTTGGAGTATCCAGACAGAGATGAATAGGGAGCAAGCTATGATGAGAAAAGATGAAAAAATGATGCATACAAATCAGAGGAAGCAAATGAAAATCTTGAGGGAATAATCAAGGAGAATCTAAAGGAAAGCAACATATCATTTTGGAAAAGTGTTTACAGATGCAGATGACAGGTGTGTGCAAGAGAAGGAGTGTACTAGACAAGTCTGGAAGAAGTTTGTAAGAAGAGGAGAGATCCTTTTCTGAAAGGAACTGGGTAAAAAGGTAAAAGAGATGTGGCTGATGGTCCAATAAGGTCTGCGATGAGGAGAAAGTGAAATAAATATAAGGTAAAAGAACTTTAAAGAGATCTTCAAGCCATGGCATTTCTAATGATTTCTTCACACCACATATCCCTACAATTCATTCTGTATGCTACCTAACCTTTACATTCTAATTATACCGCTCAAGTTATCCATCTCTATATCTATGATCTTTTATCTATCCCAACACATGAATTTGGATTTTTCAATCATCAGAGCTGAGTTAAATATTCCTCCTTCTTGGAAGCTTATTGCACACTCTAACATTCTTTCCTTAATGCAAGTTCTTGCACATTATATACTTAAATTCACATAATTCCCAATAGTTCTTATTGCACTCTCATTTTCTCTCCCTTTCAAGATTCTGATATCAACTTCAGTTTTCCCATTACGATCTTCTCTGCACTTCTCTACCTAAAACTTATTAACAGCAACAAGTTCTACAGATCTCATTTCTTTCAAAAAGAGTAAAATTTTATATTTACTCAAATTCCTCTTTCAGCAGCATCAAAGCAACTAAACTTCATCTGACAAAAACAAAGGGAAAAATGAAAGCCCCATAAGGAAGAACCACAATAAGAGATTAACAGAATTTGGTAAAAGAGTGAAACTGAAAAATGGGAGCTGAGAGTTGGGAAGACTGTCAATCTGCTCTGGTGTAGTTTTTGCCCTGGGCTTAATTTTCAATACCACTTATTTTACCTTATCTTAATTTACATACTCTTTACATTCTTCTGTGACTTGTGGCTTTCTGTTTGAGCCCTATTGTTTTGACGTCATAATGTTTGTTCAGTGTCCATTGCACTTGGGTGACCTTTTCAAGATTTTTTTTTTGTTGGAAGATTTTATTAAATCAACTGAAACCTTGTACCGTGTATGATCAAATTTCTAGTCCTACCTTTCCCATAAATAAACTGTAAGAGGCAGCTCTAAGTTTACTGATAAATTTTCTGTTCATCTATGTATGATTCAAAAGGATATAGGTTTTGTCTTTCATCTTATTCAGTTTGTTCCTCGTTTTCAGAGCCAATCTGCATAGCCAGATTTTTACTCTTCAGTAAGTGCTTTGGGAGATTTTGTTTTATGGTGGTTAATAATAGTCATTCTTTAGAGACCTTTTTGTTCTGCAATGAATGTAACTTCAGTATTGATGTTCCTGACAGCCTGTGAATTTGTATGACTGGGTGTTTAAGTACTAGTCTGAACAATGCTTTGCATAGATTCATCACTGTGGGACAAGAATATTCTTAATTTTGAAAACGTCAAATTCATAATACGTCCTCTTCTTAAAAGCTTTTATTCTAAATTTCTTTTGTTTGGAGCAAAGCTTATGCCAATGTTGTTTATTATTACTGGAATTTTAGTTTTGGTTTTCTTGCTGGCACAAGGATGACTTGGAACTTCTGGTGGTTAGTTTTGATTTTCCATTCTTTTTCACAACTGCTAATTCTTAATTCTTGCCATGAAAGTTTTTAGTTTTCCACCATATTTTACAATTTGCGTGATGCTTTCATTGTATATCGTGAGGCCATCTTCCAGGGTATCTGAAAGCATGTCTAAGTGTATTATGTCAGTAAGAGACAGTTTTCTTGTAGCATGCCACTCTACAAATGTAGTATGACTAACTATGCTAGTTATTTTTAGCCTTGCAGTTCTTTTACCAAAAAAGCAGTTCAAGATCTTTTTGTTGTAAACTGGAAGGTTCACGTTAGTAAATGTGTATTTCTAACATTCATACTCAGCTTTAACAAAGGTCACCTTTAGAAATATGCTGCATTGCTCCCTGTTTTCCATTGCAACTACTATTTATTCAGGAATGAGGGTTACCTGAATTCCCTGAATAACAAGAGCTTGTATAGTTGTATTGCAGTTGCAATAATTATGAATTAGGGTACAATTTCACACAACACATAGCCCCTTGTAGTTACACATGATATATAATGTAAAAAATATTCTTTTCCTTTAATAATAAAATATTTCAAGATATTCTAAGGTATCTCTAGTTATCATGAATTTCATAATGGTGTCTATCTATCTATCTATCTATATCTCTAACACCTGTTCCCTCCAGGAACACCCATCAAGGGGTGGCCACAGTAAAAGTCTCCTCTTATCTCTGTTCTTACATGCCTTCCTTATATACACCATTCCATGCATTCTTCCTCTGTTTTTCTTCCTCTGGTAATCCTCCACCCTATCTGCCCATGTCACATGCCCAAACCACCTCAAAGTACTACGTTTCAACCATTCTAACATTCCACAATTCACTCCCTTTGAATTCCTTGTCATACCACATCTCTCATACACCCTATCATTTCTTTCTTCATTCCATCTAGTCATACCACATGCTCTTCTCAAATAGCTCATTTCCAGGGCCTGGATTCTTGACCTCTGTGCCTCATTCCACATCCATGTTTCGGCTGCATAGGTCTGGGTTGGGGGGATATGCTGTCCCTTAATCCTCTCTTCACTTCCATAATTACACTTATACCTTTCATCATTCTATCAAGGAACCCAATGACTCTTCTACCCTGTAATGCTTTCTACCTTATCTATCCTTCCATATCACCACACTTACCCAAAACAGCTCACAGATACTTAAATTCCCTCACTTCTTCCAATCTTTTTCCCCCATATCTACAGCACAATTTTGTACACTTTCTTCTTTCACTCTGTATGGTCTTACAAAATCTATACTTTCACTCCATTTCCTTTAAAACACCACTACTTTACTTTTACTTGCATTTACCTTCAATCTCCTACACTTACACACATCCCAATACACACTTTAAAGCTTCTGCAATTCTTCTTCACTTTCCATAAACAACACAATATCATCCACAAACAGGCTTGCCACAAGTTACCATATCTCACTGCCAAACTCCATCTCTGCATCCCTTTTCCCTAGTTTTGCTTTCATCTCTCTTATCACTCCATCCATATATATATCAAAAAGCCATGACGGCATCACACAGTCCTGCCTCACATTTATGTGTATCCCAAAACTTTTGCTCAGCTCTCCATTTATTCTTACATATGCATTTGCTCCTCTATAGAAGGCTTTAACACCACCCAACAGTTGTCCCCCTAAACCATATATCCTTAACACATCCCACAAAGCATTCCACTCGACTCTCTCATACCCTTTCTCCAGACCCATAAAAGCCCCATACAACTTCTTACCTTTCACTAAATACCTTTCCATGGTCATCTTTATTACAAAATTCTGATCTTAACATACACTACCTTTCCTAAAACCCCCTTGCTCTTCACTTATTCTGCATTCAGTCACTTCCATCACTCTATCACTTGATATTCTTGCATACACTTTTCCTGGTATACTTAACAGAGTTAATCCCAAATACTTCCTCCATACATCCTTAGCACCTTTTCCTTTGAATAAAGAAACAATAATAACTTTCACCCAATCCTCAGGTACAACCTTCTGTCTCCATGCTAAATTACATATAAGATGTATCCACTCTGTCACACTTTCTCCTCCATACTTCAGCATTTCACCCATAATCCCATCCACTCCAGGTGCCTTTCCTATCTTCAGCCCCATAATTATCCTTCTTACCTTCCTTTTGTCTACAGGCCCCTGCACTAAAGGCTAAGAAGTGGCACTGGAGTTCACCAGTTCTAGAGACCCTTTTGTTGTGGTCACCCCCTTGACAGAGTTCCCAACAGGGAATGGGTATCAGTGATATAGGTAGATAATGAGAGAGAGAGAGAGAACCATTTGTCCCATCCCACTCCACAAACACTTTAAGCCCTAATCACCAAATTTTCTGGTAAATTCTGATAATTTGAATTACAAGATCAAGCAGAAAGAGCAGAAACTATTAGCAATTGTTCCTTTGAAAAAGCAAGGAGAAATAACCCATGTACTTTTCCATTATATACAAGATTAAATTATCCATAGCCTAATCTAGATATGGGACAGAGACATTTTAAATGGTTTCTAAACATCAAGAGACTAGAATTTGGCTGGTGCCTTCTGTTGGCTTGCTTAATCAACATAATAGGGACTTCTTTGCACTGTATGTCAACTGCTAACAACCAATGCACAGATGTTAGCAGAAGTGGGTCCACTGTATCTCCCCCTTTGGAGTAAATTTCTCTGTGATACACTCCCCAGTGCAGCTAGAATAGAGAAAGAAACCCTGCAGTAGTCTCAACACTACAAGGCTCTAAAAACAGCTGTGCATTATCTGTACCTGTTAACCTATATTTAATCATAAATGTTTCTGTCATGAGTATATGTGCTGCATGTTACTCTACTATGTATCTACATGCTACAAGCTCTTTTCTATCAAACTTTCACGATTACTTTTCCCTGTCAAAGTGAAAAAACATTTACAAAGCCTTGCACTGTAATATTCATCAAATCTAATTTATGCAAGGATTTACATGATGCAGTCCTGATGGAAAAATGGGAATTCAGGCATAATGATGTACATAATAATGATTTGTTATTATAATCAATCTTAACAGAAAACGACTGTTTGGTGCTCTGTAATTTTTTCAAAACTACTTTATGTTAGGATTTACATGATACAGTCCTAAAGGAAAAATGAGAATACAGGCACAATGATCTACAAAATAATGTTATTATGATAAAATTAAATGGAAAACAATTGTTTAGTGCTCATAAGAACTTTTTACCTTTTCTGGTTTCAAAAGATTGAGCTTCGTGTTGGGTTCCAGATCCAGCTCCTGGAAGACATGTTTTGCTGAGAAGAACTCTGGGTCCACTTTATCAGGGCAGATGTAGCCTTGACACACCACAAAGATTTCGGCTGATTCATAACGTGATGCATGGGGTTTTGTGGCTTCCACCTGAGGACATAAAAAAACTATACTGTAATCCATCTCTCGCTTCTGTATATGCTCAACCTAAGAATCATTTTAAAAACTCAGTGACACAACTTTTAGAGTTTCTGACCAGATATCATGAACTGTAAACTTCCTGATTAAGTACAGTAAAAGGATCAAGGAAGGGAAAAAAAATGCATCAAAAGATTAGAAAAAGTCTGGTACAAGAGTGCAAAATGTGCAACCTAAGTGGAAGGAATCATGCATCTGGGATTTCCAAATTGGTCGTTGTGTAAACTATGTTTTCAACAAGAAAATGCTGGCAAGGAAGATTCTGGGAATAAAATAGTAAGTGGCTTTTTATAAGTAACAAAAATATAGGAACATGAAATGAGTAATTGTGGAATGTCCTGAAAGCACAACGATCATGATAAAAAATTCCAATTTCTTGAATAAAGAAACTAATCTCATATGCTTCTGTTTCCTGACATAAGGGAGCTTCAAGTTCAATAAAGACTTTCCTAACCCTTGTGCAAATAATTTCAGGGTTATGAGGAAACTAACTTTAATCCAAGTCCAGCTGAAATGAACTTAATTAAGAAAGAAAATGATACATGGATTTGGAGAACTTTCCTTTTTAATGCTGGTTGAGATGACATGTGTAACTGAATGCCCTAATCATGGCCATCCATATACACTACATATTTGTGTACACACACACACACACACACACACACACACACACACACACACACACACACACACATACACACACACACACGCACACATATTCACCTTTTCCTGCATTAGCGAAGTAGTGTTAAAAACAGAGGACAGAGTTTTACAGGGAAAATCCTCACTTGGCCCCCTTCTCTGTTCCTTCTTTTGGATAAGTAAATATTGTACGGGAGGATTTCCAGATCCCTGCTCCCTTCTCTTTTAGTTGCCTTCTATGACACACAGGGGATATGTGGGTAGTATTCTTTCTCCCCTATCCCATGGGATAATATATATATATATATATATATTTATATACACACAAGTAAATCTCATTTCTCTTTTCTTTACCATTAGCTTTGCTTTATCAAAATGGATTTTAATGTAACTGACTAAAATCACTTCTTCAAAAATTAAGCAGAATGGGCAATCATGTTGAGAAGACATAGCTCAAATTTTTCACCCGTCCCACCATGGAGCAAAAGCCAAACATAATAAGCAGATCTGAAAGAAAACCTATTTTGAAGAATGAAGGATAAATTCCTTTTACTGACCTCATTCTCCCTTAATTGAGGAGGTCCTTCCTCTACTCCTCTTTTCATTGAATGCTGCTTCAGACCAAACAAATCTCATGATATCATATTTTCCAGAAGCCCCAGCTGGTAAGTGCCACTCAGTGTACAGTATCTGCAACAGGCTTAGTTGACTTCTCTATTTTTGTTTATGGGTTGATGGCCAGTTCGGAGGATAATCATGGAGTATATAGCACTCCCGCCATTCACAACTGCACCCTGACTTGTTTTAAAGATACGGAGAGGACTTGCAAGAAGAGAATGTTATTAAAGAAAACAGCTTCTCAAACTTGCCACACTTGCTCTGCATCCTACTTGATGTTTGTTAACAACAGACTCTTCTCCGCAGACAACTTTTCAACTTTTCTCTATCTTCAAGATTTCCCCTTAATTCTACCTACTTGATTCGTCTCATTTTTTCATCAACTTTACCCATCACATATGTTTAATAAGATAAGCCTCATTCTTACAAACTATGACCTGGCTCATTTCAAGAGACAGGTCTTTCACTTTCTCAAAAATTTGTAAATACTTTCCCAGTCTTTTTCCCTCCTTTCTCAGTTCTTCCTATATTTCAGTTAAGACCGCCTTGATGTGGACTTTTGTCCGTGACTGGGGTGGGGGGGGATATGATGATGATGATGATGATGATGAT
>JAYMFT010208284.1:0-11551 GCA_038088735.1 Panulirus argus | reverse complement strand
AGAGAGAGAGAGAGAGAGAGAGAGAGAGAGAGAGAGAGAGAGAGAGAGTAGTGTAAAACAGCATTCAGAATGTTAATCCGACCACATCAAGGGACAGTAAAGCAGCGAGAGTATTGTAATCATCAAGTGGTACCATAGTGTAATAGTCCAGATAATGCTGATTGAGAACTTTAATTACTACAGAGGATATAATGGGCTCGACCTCTAACAATATAGAACAGTAGTACATTTCTCAATACACTTACTGGAAAGTGCGCACTGTGTGGCGACCAGTCACTATTAAGCTTAAGTTCAAATTCTGCAAATCTTCCTTCTGTTCTTTAGCAAAGTTCTTCCGCTTTCTCCTGACATTATATTTCCTCACATCAGTAAGTCACAATAGCAAATATAAACAGCAATACTACTGCTACAGCAATAGATGAGAATACTGAATGTGGACATATCATTGTAAAATAGAATGCTTCATCACGAGCCTCTCCTCACTCCAAATCAGTGCCAATAACATGTCCGAGAACTTCATATGAAGTTATCATACATATAGTTTATATAGAGAGCGCAGCGGCTTAGCATAATGCGTGAGTCGCTAACGGCTTGATAAAAAATTACCAAGTGCCTCTACAGACGCTCAGTTTTCCACAGCTTTAACTGTGCAGGCCAAACAAAACTGTAGGTTTGAGTGACAAGTCTTAACTGTACAGCCCATACAGTCAAAACTGCACAATACTTATTCTTCTATTCACACGTTCGGTTTTAACTATGAAGTTTTGTTTGGCCTGAGCATTGGTAAGACTGAATGAAAAGTGTGCTTGTGTAGCGGCCATAATTACTTCCATGACAGAATATAGGACTCGCATTGCAGTCCAAGAACTCTGCGGGAGATGGACATCCTGTACTAACAGTATACTACCGTCTCAGTCACTGTGGGAAAGAACATGAACGTGGTATTCCCGTGATCGACGCACGTGTGTAGGGACATTCACTGGTCTCTTGACTAACGCTCATGCCTGTGATGTCGTAGCAATTCTTATAACAACAGACTCACAGGTGTTATCAACTGAATAGGTGAACTGAAGGTATGTAATAATTTATGCCTTCCTTGAATTGTTCAGGTATGTTACACTCGGGTTAGCGATAGTCAAAATGTTCAGTGAAAATGGGATGAGGTCCTCAAGGATATGGGCCATATGTACACACAACACAAAAACGATCTCTACACCTTCAAAGTGATATAGTATAAGATAAAGACTAAAATATCTGAGAGCATTCCGACCTCTTAAAGTTAACATGTGATCATTCTGAGACCTGTCGTTTTTGTACTGTATGTATATGAGCCTCAGTGAAAAATGGAAAGGGAAAATCGTAATCCATCAGCAGTTGTAAGCCTCGTACAGATCTAAGTAAACCTGTCTGCTGAGAACCAGGTCTCGTTACCATTTCTACTGCAAAGGTGGCTTTACGAGACGTTTGCCTCCGACATGATTAAGTTTAAGCATCGAGATTCTGGGGAGCAAACTTGAGATACTAGTGAGATCCCCCGCCCCCTTCAAGAAGAAATTCCATAACCCAGTGCAAATGAACAAGCTGTATACTCTCGGTAACATATGCAACAAGTAGGAAACGAAGACCAGTGGAAAGGCAATCATTCCGAAACCAGACAGGTCACTGTTTGAGTCTCGTCGTTCAAACGCAACAAGGACGTAATCTCCATGGGCTTTGTCAACACCAGAAGCGTTCCTTAGAAAGACAAAAGAGCCACTTTAGCTATCTGCTTGCAGGATGACATGAAAGTAGCAGGGGAGCTGTCAGAAGAATCTGTAACTTTTGTGGATGGAACGGGCCTCGCCCAGAACGTAAAACGTGATCAAGTTACATCAGTCTTCTCTGTGGCATTAAAGGACTGAGGTTAAACTCAAAGGACTGATACTGTGTTTGACACAGACCGTGAGATTTCCAGCGAAAGAAGTGGAAGATCAGTAAGAGGGGAACAGATTCTGGACATAAGCTACTGGGTATCACACTCTCACAGGCTGAGACAGTGATATGATTTAACGAGGGAATTTGGCAAACAAAAACAAACTAATCACTCTCCTTGTCGGCGAATGGAAGAAGACGGATTATAGAGATAAGCCAAAGAAGGCGGTCTTTGCTACAGTTTATAAATAATGCCACAAAATCACACCTGGGGCAGAGAGGCGGTGCCTGCTGCAAGATTTATGTAATAGAAGGCTGCTGGGTGCTTGCTGTTGCATGCAGTTCATCCTGCTGAGAGGGGCTGTGGAACTGCCATGGTTCGTTCAGAGAATACAGATGTATTAAGCATATGCTTGGTATCATATGAGATCACTGGAACGCCACTATTTCCAGGAATGTAGCAAAAGATGAGGCATAAGGGTACTCGACAAGGAGCCACTGTTGGCAGAGATGTCTTTAGGGTTCTTCACTGGGATGCGTTTCCTTCACTGGATGCGATACTCTCGGTTGTATCTGCAGAAACAGGAGAGGCAAGCGCTCCGAAAATCTTGACGTATTCATAAGAGATGGACCAGAAATGGGATAGCTTTCTCTCCGGATCGCATTAACAAATTAGAGGCATTCACTTCCTTCTTTATACTACAAAAGCTTCAGCCGTAAAGTCAGTGACCTGAGTTAACCCCTCCCCCCAGCACACACACACACACACACACACACCAGATCTCTGCAAAGAAAATTGAGGCAGACACTTCACCAATCGCCACCTTTCGGGCTCAGGTTGATGAAATATACGTAACACGCAAATTACCTTACAGCAACGTAGGGAAGGCGTTTGGAGCAATAGCCAGAGACGTCAAGTCGTATTGGAGGCAGCTGGGAGTTGGGTTAAGAAAAGGGGCTGAGCTGCTGATTGTACACTGGATGGAGGGCTAGCCAACACCCGAGGCCTTGCTGCACCAACTAGCATGTAACTGTCCAGGAGGCGAGACCTGCCGAAAATATGTTTGTCTGGCAAATGGATTCAGACGCAGTAATGTGTGCCACACACCAAGACTGTGACAACCAGGTCATAAGTATAGACAGTTATGAAAGTGTAGCTGGGGAAAAAGATAATGATTATCACATTGACAATAATAATTCCATTATACGTCATCATAGAGTATGAAAACCGGACCTACTTTTTGGCAAAAAAGCATTAAAGTCTTCTTAACAGTGAATATTGTTTATTACTCGATCAGTACTATGTGCTTTCTTATTTGGACATATACAGCCAGAGAAGAGGGCATTTATTGGTCATTGTATTAGCTGCATCATAGTTATATCACTGTACTGTATTCAAAAAGTATGTATCCTCGTTTGAAGAGTTGAAGAATGAAAAGACTAAGACTTATGCAAAAGTAGAGGTAGTAATAAAGTCATTATATATCATGCTGAAATTAAGAATCCTGTGTAATCTTTCCTTCCCATATCCAGATGAAACATCAAAAATATTTCGAAGTAATACATTCACCTGTAATAAAAAAGATTATATATACTTGCTTAAAAAGGAATCTGAGCATAGATAGAAGTCCTTAACCCTTATGTATCATAATCTAATTTTGTTATTTCAATCAAAGAATAACTACCCGGTGCCTCATCATCAGAACTCATCTCCCCAATCTTATACATAAACTTGATACGAGCGTCTTGAACAGTGACCCCATTCGCAATCTTGATCGTAATTTGGGCGCTGGTGAAATGGGGGTAGAGTCGAGAAAGGGCGGCAGCGCTGAGAAGATTGTGGGTGCTGTTATGCTGTCACCTGCTTCCCATCTGGACAGATACAGTCCCGGTCAAACATCACAACGAGCATCCCTTCCTCTATAAGGAGCCATTGGCCAAAATTTCAAGTTCAAAGTTTATGGATAAGGAGGATCGATATAGGAGACCGAGGCAGGAGAGCGAGGATAGGTGGAGATGGTAGGAAGGTAGTGGCAGGTGGAAAGAAGCAACGGGAAATGGATAGCAGGTCATGGCTGGGAAGACCTGATCACAGAGGCAGGGGGAAGAAACGTACAAGGACAGAGTTAGAGGACCGAGGGTAGAAGGCCGGGGATAGGAGGCCGGTGCTAGGAGGTCGGGCTAGGGGACCAGTGTCAGGAGGTCGGAGCTAGGAGGCCGATGCTAAGAGGTCACGCCTGAGAGCTAGGGTTAGGAGGTCGGGGATAAGAAGACGGGGAGGACGGCAGGGGAGGTAAAGCAGGTGTGGCAGTAATCACCCACGGAATCAGTCTTATATATTGTGACTGCGATAAGATGTTGAAGGATCTAACAACAATTTGTTCTTGAAATAAGTTTTTCTTTTCCTTTTATAAATCATTTCATTCATCTTTCTTTAAAACTATAAATTGTTTAATCCTTCTGTCTATCTAGCTCTATTTCTGCCAGTATTCAATTATTTGATTTTTATCTTTTAATCAACCGCTGGTACCCCACTGCGCAGATAGTGCGCGCAGTTAGTTCTGTACTGACGAGAATACCATACGAGACAGGAAGACTTACACCATAGGAAAGACAGGAAGCCTTATACTATAGGGAAGACAAGAAGACTTGTACCACGGGGAAGACAGGAAGACGTATATCGTAGAAAAGATCATCACTCTCACATACACTTTTCTTGACCTCCCACTGATTTTCTTTGTTCTATTCCCAATCAGTTCACTCCTTCCCCGCTTAACCTAGCCCTTTTCTCTTTCCATAGTGATTGAACATGTTCACTACCCTTTATCTAACGTATACGTTCCACCTTCCAATTGCGACGCACTTCAACCACACGTGTAAGCACTGCTGCCTCAGCCATCTTCTTCTCTTCAATTCTCCTTGTTCCGTTTGCGCTCACCCTATGTCATTCTTCGCTCAGCCTCTAAATATATCTCTTGGCACTGCCAACTCCTCGATGCTCACTCACTTTCACCGCTGTCTTCACACATATGTCAGTTCTTCATTTTCTAAACTTATCCTGGACCTTCATCCTCAACCCTCACCAGGAAGCGATCAGGCCTCCCAGGTGGCCACCCATCTCAACATGCTCATATAGAGCAGCCTTCCCTTTGCATGGTTGTCATTCAATATATAATCCAATTATGCCTATCCTAGACCTACTTTCCCACGTACATTAATCATGCATCTCTATTGGAGCCATGTATTTCCGACAACCATTTCCATTTCAGTAAACAACTCGAAAAGTTTTATCACATTTCTTCACCGGAATCCCCATATCCCCTACTTTTACCCTCAATTGCGACATTACCACACACGGATTCGTAACCTCGAGCACCAAGACTCGAGCCATTACATCAAATTTGCCAAAGACACTAGCTCAGCTTCTTCCAACATGCACGCTTTTCTTCTCTATTGCTAAAACATCCATCCACCTCTCGTGATCTAATTGTATTCTAACTGACAACAGTCCTGAACACTATTCCAAGCACTCTTTGACAAAACTGGGCAGCTTATTCCTCGTGGAAAGTACCGACTGAAGAAAATTTCCTAGCCACTCCAACCCACTGCGAAATGATTCAGAGAGTTCTTAACTTACTATCAGAGTGGTCAGACAGATGGCAAATATAGTTTAATGTAGACAAGTGTAAAGTTATGCATTTTGGAGACAAGAACATACGTTACGACCACAAACTGTTCGGAAACTCTCTACATGAAGTGGATAGGGAGAGACCAGGCGGAAAAGGCATGTTTGTCTGTAAAATATGAAAGCTGTCCAAGGGCTACTGAGTTCATGAATGTAGCGAAGCCAAATGCCTTGAATCCGTGAAGAGTATTGAGAGGACAGGTAAGACATTTGATAATGGTGCTTCCTACTAGTTTTGTTATCATCTAAAGCAATGGTTCTCAGGCTTTTTTCTTTTCACCAAATGCAAATTAAACACAATCATTATCTTCCGTGGCGCCCTAGTCCTATATCACTTTCCTTAAACTTCATACAAAATTAATGTTATTGTAGGCATTTTTTGATTTATGCGTTAAGAGTATCAAACCATCATTCAACCTACTGTGAAAACAGAAAAGCTGTCAGATTTCTTTTTTAATGTAAAGGATAGAATTGTTCAACAACATAGGATAATCTATGAGAAAGCATCTCGGTTAAGTCACTGATCTAGTTAGAGTGACGCTGAAATCCTTGATAGGCTGAATGACGTGGAAAAGGCTTGGGGGCTTATTCAAACAGTAGTTGTGGGACAGGGGTGTTAGAAAGGTTGATTTGCATGTCCAGTTACCTTGGTTTGGCTGTTGCAGCCTTGACGATGATGCTTCAGCTCTGGAGGATATAAAGGACACTTTAAAGGGTGATGTAGTCGGGAAAGTTGTTATCACCGATGACACCAGTGGTAGAGTCGTTTATATATTTCTATCGAGTAGTGCATTCATCAGAATACAATTCATAAACATAAAGAAGCACAGATGTCCCATAATCATTGCTAATAAGGACTCCAGATATTAGGGATTGGATTTCTGGAGATGAGCTCTTGAAGGCATATAGCCTGGTGACGCTAGTTGAGGAGGTCTCCTAGCCATGCAGTGTTCATGGCTTTGTCAGTGATTGTCTTATGGTTCTCTGTGTCGAAGGCCTTGTTGGTAAACGAGAGTTGGCGCCACAGATGCCGTGCATCTCTATAGGTTGCGGAAGATTAAAGGTAGGAAGATGACGAGACAGTAAATGGTTGGGTTCATGGTACACCAGACTGTTGAGAATTTATGGAACACGTATTGTCTTTCAAAGCCGAGTTAAACGTAATTCTCACTGAGTAAACTGGCGATCTTGTTGATTGCAGTCGGGACTGGAAAGACAAATGAGATCCTCCAGTCAGTGGAAAGTTTTGTCTGAAAGATAGAAACACTGATGATCTAACAGGAAGGTCTGGTTAGCTCAGGTTAGAACAACGTGTATGATTTCGAAGAGTAGCCCAAGAAAGTGTCCGGTGACTTCGCTCTCTGACACTAACTTAGGGGCGCTGAGGCTGGAAGAAAGTCTTCCCAGGTGAAGACGAGGTGAGAGAGAGAGAGAGAGAGAGAGAGAGAGAGAGAGAGAGAGAGAGAGAGAGAGAGAGAGAGAGAGTCTCTGGCAGGTGGTGGCGAAGCGGTTGTAAATAAGTTGAGCTGCCTCTTCATTGAGGAGGCAATAAACCTTTTGGGCACAGGTCGAGTTCAGGTCATGCGTGGGTGTCATGAACCCAGCTCGTGTCGGATACAGAGGGTGTTTAGGTGCTTAGGGTTATACGTGGGTGTCATAAACCCGTCTGATGCTGTTCACACGTAGTGTATTCTCAGTGCTTACACATTCACATGTGTTTTCTTCTTTACTGGTTTCCCATCATACCATCGTTTCACATATGTAGAATACACATGCAGTTTTGATGTATAATTACCTTCTTGTTTGAATGATTCTTTTTATGTAGAGCTTAAGAGCTGTTGTAAGTCTCATCTTCATAATTAATGGTTAAAAGAACACACACACACACACTTTTTATCGAGGATCTTTAGTGAAGGTATTGGCATGGGGCGTCGGTATTAAGAGAAGCTCTTTTCGATGCTTCGGCATGAAAAGTTTCGTGTAGGTTTTAATTTCGTATTTCTTACTTCTTTGTCAGACTTACTTGCTTTCTGAACTGAAACTTTTAAAGTCTCTTGATAATCATATCTATGAGAGATTCAGTCATGACTGGATGCTGAAATGTAATTACTCTTCATCTGAAAGTTGTACATTAATGATTATCAGACAAGCTGGAAAGTTACGATACTTAAAACATAGATTTCGCTAAAAGATAAAAGAATAAGTATGCATATTCATCGCTCCTATTTGGTTTATATCCTTGAAAATTTAATTCACTGCACTTTTACAAGCACAACGATACTCTGGTAAAGCGTCCTGACGTATGGACCAAAATGAATGAATCAAATCAAAGTGTGTCATAGAGGGATGGTCTTTAGCCTCCTAGTACCGCTGTAAACCACAAGAGCAGAGCGTGAGGCCTCGCCTGAAATCAGACTGGTGTGATGTTTTGTGATTACTATTTGTGTATCACAGGAGAGAGCTTTACACTCGTGTTGCCCCGTCTCTTTAGTATGTATACGTATATATACTCCTATGTATGTATTCGCACACACACAACACACACACACACACACACACACACACACACACGCCAGGCTAAGCCAGGTGCTCATTTATCGACCTGCTCCGAGGAAGGGATGATCACCTGAGTTGAGTGTAGGCCAAATCCAGGATTCGAACCCATGTGAGTCCGACCTCGAGCTGACTCGTGCTGAATCATGGTCAGTAATGTTAACCGTACACTACGAAGGTGTGTGTGTGTGTGTGTGTGTGTGTGTGTGTTCACGTTAACGGTGGTAACTACGGGCCTCTATTATTCACTGGCCAACACATTCAACACGCATCACAGTCCACATACGAGAACAACAAATCTCTGACGTAGACACAATACAATACCAACTCTCTTCTCAGTATAGTCGACTTGACAAAGAATTATGGAAGAGTTTTGTTTTAATCTCGTTTTGGTAAAGGCTATCGACAACTCCACCATTTCTCCTTCACTAACAAGTTAGATTTATCCGTAAATAACTGACTTCACTGATTATGCCAGTCGAAGTGTAACTCATCTGTTTTATCTGGCAGCAGTCGAAGGGAATTATCAGCGTGGGTGTCGGGCGTGTCTAGGTGCTTGAAGCCAACATGTTAGAAAAAGACGAACGAACGAGAGGAAATATCAAAAGTTACCTCTCGGTCAAGAACCACAGCCAAGTATTATGTTTGCAGGACCATCAGCCGACATGCTCCTCGCTGCTCCACCTTACTACTGGGCCGAGAAACGTAATGCCTAAAAGAATCCCTCCAGTTGATGTTCCTTTAACTCGATTGGTGGCTACTGTAAACAAATAAGTGAGGAGATCGAAAATAATGTGACGGTATGACCATAATCGCGTCCCCAATGGTAACAACAGCAAACTAATTGTTTGTCCTTTGTTTGCTTCGTTACTACATTTCTGAAGTTGGAGCTAATGGGATATTCCGTCTATCCAGATAAGGAATTCCGAGGTGGAGGATAGGGAAAGCCAATATGTATAATGACTGTCAGTAAATGAGGCTTACTGGAGTGTGTGTGTGTGAGAGAGAGTTTAGAAAAAACAGGATCGCCCACCAGCACTTAAGCGGAGGCCAACCCGGTGCTAACGCTTCCCGTTGGCTGCCCAGCACAGTCAACGGGAAATGCGAACAATTATGGATTTACTGGCTTGTTAAGATTTTATGACTTAAACCATCAAACTCTCATCACATATGTATGGGAAGCTGGGTGTAAGGGTGCCCTGGGATAGATGAAATAGGTACACGAATTCTCTTACGTATGTATATACATGTAGGTATCTATATATGTGAATGTTAATGTGTTTGTGTACATGAATTATGACATATACGTATTTCCTTTAGCCTTACCCCTCCCTGCCACACTTGACCTTACTGTCTCCAGGGACAGAAGACAATCAGATTTCTTTAAGACCTTCATGTGAGCAGTTGTTCCCAGTGGCAGACCTAACCCTCACACGTACACCTTCACGTGTACAGATTTTCCCAGTGGTAGACCTAAACTCAAAGGGAACTTCAAGGTGTTCCCAGTGGCAGCCCAAAGTCTCACAACTCACGTTTTATTACAACCGCGCAGACAGGGCCAGTACTTTGAACTAATCAAGCTGTTTGTCAATTCATCAATCTGCATACTATTTCTTACAACCAGTGTTGCTCCCTTAAGTCTCTCTCTCTCTCTCTCTAGTACATGCTGGTGAAATTTCGCATGTCAACCTTTTGTTTGTAACTGTGTTGTATTGGTGATATCCTGGAGGGTCAAAGCTGTGGGATAGAGCATCGCTTTTCAGGGGTGTTCCGTGCACTGACATTATATGCGCCTCAATGAGTAATAATAAGTTCACAATATTTTTCTAATATAGATATCCATGTCTTTCTACTCTTACCACATTGATCTATTAGTTATATATCTCTTCCACTGTCACAAACAGCCTCGAAGGAACCCAGTGGTCTGTTGCTGTTTCAATTCCTTTGTGTTCCTTCGGATTTGTATTTTGAGAAGATGGAGAGGAAAGTGCAGTTATGGTGATGGAGGGAGAAGGAAGTACGAGGAAGAACTCTGACCTTACGGTCGGGACCTAAGAACGACCCTATGCCTTAATGTAACCGAAGGACGTCAGCCGTTAACTCCTGCTGCATCTGTAACACACTCCCCTGCAGGCTTACGTCTCAATGCCCTCGACATTCTTGTGAACACCATCTCCAGGCGGAGATAAATAAGCATCCCACTCTCATGCTCAGACCTATTGATGCGTGCACACTCACAGACAGATAAACACACACACACATTCAACCACGGGCCACCGTGGCGTAGTGGTTATCGTTACTGGTCAATTATGAGTTAGTGAGGGCCAGCCTGGGGTCGAAGGCGCATGGTTCGAATCCTAAGCGTGGCAGTCGGCCAAAACCCAGCCCAAGTGTTCAGCCTTCCCTCAGGGCTAGTTGATAGATAGGTACCCAGCTTAGGGAGGGATGCGTGTGTGTATATACGTACAGAGGAATTCAAAACATGGTACACATATACAAGGTTAAGAGACGGAGTTATCTAGTGTTTCTATACAAGAGAGAGAGAGAGAGAGATTAGCTTATCCTTGGACAAAGCGTATATCTGTTTGAAGACGAAAAGTCATTTACGAAACGGATTGATTTACTGCCGGTGATAAAATCGACACTGGATTTAAGGAAGTCCAGGAACGTGCAAAAATCTTCTGTCTCTTATGATAAACATTCCTCGTACTACTGGAACGTCCGGCGAATGATTTATTAAGCAGAAACTGCAATATTTTTTCCCATATTTCAAGCCTTTGGAGCACCTTAGGCAGTCACTGTCAATGAGACCCTTCGATATATTTAGGTCACCTATCTGTGTTGTATCGGCAACCAGTCGAGCCTTTGGATACTTGAACCATAGACTACTATGGGTGAGAAGTATATCGGAAACTTGCACCACAGGTCTCAGGTAGTGACGATGAAATCGGAAAACCTCTGATCGTGACGATATAGTCGGGAATCTGCATCACAAGCCTCCGATATTGTTGGATCGGCATGACTGCTGAATGTGACAGAGCGAACCGATTAATTCCACGGGTGGCGGCTGGGCCGTCAGTATGGCTCAGTTCCCGGGAGGAAGGTTTGTGGGTGAGGGCGGCAGCGGTAGCGTTGGTGGGACGTGGCCCGCGACCCCTTAACATCTCCGCCACCTCCCACTCACCACATATATCAGACCCGCGATGTATATACATCTGTCTTTTCATATCGAGACATTTGTCACACCATCAGGGTCGCGATAGATTAAAGTCCATATTATCCAAGGTGAGTTTTGGGACACTGGAGAACTGTCATTCAACTTCCGTATGGCCGAGGTAGACAGACGCCTTTCCCAGGTTCGAATCCGACCTGCACTCTCTCTCTCTCTCTCTCTCTCTCTCT
>JAYMFT010208273.1:0-11551 GCA_038088735.1 Panulirus argus | reverse complement strand
GTACATGTGTGTATATGTATGTGTATGTATGTATATATGTATAGGTTGATATGTATATATATATATGTGTGGTGCATGTGTGTGCATGTATGTATATATGTGTGCATGCGGGGGATGGGGTATTTTTCTTCATCTGTTTCCTGGCACTACCTCGCTGACGCGGGAAACAGCGATCAAGTATAATAAAAAGAATTAATAAATATATGTTATATATATTTTTATCTATTATACTTGATTGCTGTTTCACACATCAGCGAGGTAGTGCCAGGAAACAGATGAAGAAAGATATGTCCACTCTTATAGACACATATACACATACACGTACATATATGCACAGTACATACGTATACATACCAACATTAACATATATACATACATATACATACACATGCATATTCACATATACACATGTACATATTCATACTTGCTTGCCTCCATGCATTTATGGCGCCACCCCACCCCACAGCAAACAGCATCGCCACCCCTGCATTAGTGAGGTAGCACTAGATAACAGATGAAAAAAGACCACATTTGCTCACACGTAGTCTCTAACTGTCATGTGTAATGCTCCAAATGGTGTGTGGTGCCTGGATGTGGATAGGGAGCTGTGATTTCAGTGCATTGAGGAATATGTGGAGGGAGAGGTCACTGCCTTTAGGTGTGAAGATATGTGTATTTGATGGTATAGTGGTCCCATCAGTACTTTATCGATGTGGGGCATCTGCCTTAGATTAATGTGTAAGAGATGGGATGGATGTCTTGGATGTGATATTTGTAGGACAATGTGTGGCATGAGGAGAGTTGATTGAATAAGAAAATATGGGGTAGGAGAGGAGAGATGTTGTTGTGGGGGAGTGTGTGTAGGGATCTAAGGAGGATATGCTGAGGTGATTTGGATTTATGGAGGGGATGAGCAGTGGAGGGGAGTGATATATACTGGCCCTGCTTTTTGGCAAAATGATAGGAGTAACAGGTAGAAGTAGTAGGTAAGAACCGTTAGGTAGGACTAATAGGTAGAAACATTAAGTAGAAGTAGTAGGTAGGAACATGAGGTAGAAGTAGTCAGGAGGAACATTAGGTAAGAGCCTTTGCAAACACTGCACTAGACTGGCCCTCTGCCAGTGGCCTGTTGAGAGTGAGGCACTAAAGGCTAAGAAGTGGCACTGGAGTTCACTAGTTATGGAGACCCTCTTGCCATGACCATCCCCTTGAGGGAGTTCCAGAAGGGAACAGCATCAGAGACATAGGTAGATAGATAGATAGATGAGTAGGGAGGGGATGACTGGGGGGGTTGTGCATGTCAGAAATGGAGGGAACAAGGAAAAGGGGAAAACCTAGGAGGAGGTTGTGAGGCACACAAGGGATAGAGCAAATTGAAACTATGTCATTTATAGGGAACAACATTCTGTCATGGAGTTAAACCAGGGCATGTGAAGTGATCGAGGGAAACAGTGGAAAGGTATGTAGAGTCTTATTATGAATAGGGGGCTTTGATTTCAGCTAGACAGTACATGTGAGCAAATTAGGCCATTTTTTCACCTGCTCCTGAGCAACACTCCTAATACAGGAATGATAAACATGTATGAAATGAAATTCACACACAGAACTATTTACATGAATAAATGAAAGTAAAAATATTTTCATCAAATGTAAACACACTTCAAGAGAAATTCTTTCCTTTATTGTAAAATGGAATAACCTAATCTGTGTGTAAGTCTGGCTTCCCACCCTGATGTCACAGTTACACTCTCTTTGAAGATATATGAGTGACCGTGATGCAAGGTAATTTTTTCAGCTCTGTTCTTAGGTTCTTAGTTCTATGCAGAAGTGATGGTAACATATGTCACCTGGGAATTTCCATGCGAATGAGAACAGTCAGTCCTCATGTCAAGGAGGTGCACAATTCAAGGCAAAGTTTGGCTTCCAGAAGGCACATCACAGCCTACCAAGCAATCCTGGAAAGCACATTGCGGTTTAAGGATTAAGACACTGTTATTGATGATGATGAAGCATGAAGGTCTCATCTTTGTGCCCCACTGGATAACTTGTTTGAGAGGCTGGAAGGTGGAGAATGCCACTCAAATATTCTGCCTGACAGCACTCACAAATGAGGTCTGCAAGCCATGGAATGAGACTTCTCTGGAGCCCAGCTTTTATGGCTTTATTGATAATTATCCTATAGTTGACTTGATCAAAAGCTTTGATGAGGCCAGTGAAGGTGAAAGCTACATTTTATGCTGGAGGCTTCAGTCACAGACTAAAGTCCACATCAAGGAAGGCTTTTTATTGAAATACAAAGAGGTTAATGAAAGGGAGAAAGAAGAGACAAGGAAAAGTATTTACAAATTTTGGAGGAAGTGCAAAACCTGTCTTTTAAAATGACTTAGGTCATAGTTATTGGGAAAGACATGAGAAGGTAGTGAGCTCCAAAGCTTTGAAATGTTGGAAAAGAAACAAAAAATCAAAATGGCCCACTCTTGAGTTGCCAATGGCCACACAAGCAAAGACCAAAGTAATACCTGAAGAAGAGGGAAAGTGAACCAACATTACAGTGTAGCGTAAGTGGGTCAAGTTTTGAGGTTAGCCTGGGAAAGTTGATAAGTCAAACCACTTTCAACTCAACTCTGTCACATAAGGATGCAGAGCTAGAACTATTCTAGATGTGAAAGCAGTGCTCTGTACAAGGATGGATCACACCTTTGCATAAACAGAGCAACTGTTCAGAATGAAATAAATTTCGATATCTTGACAGCAAGTGCCAGTTTCTCAGAGACAGACTTATCCATTTTTGCAAAGTGAGGTTTCCAAGAGAGTTTGGATGTTACAGTAATATCAAGAATGTTCATTGAGTCAAGAGGTGGAAGATCCATCAAAGGAGAGAGGAAAGTTATGAGGAATTTTCAATGGAGAGATGGGCAGAAACTGGATCTTGGAGGCATTAAGTTTAACCAAATTTTGTGTACACCACTGAGGTATCCTGTCCAAGTCTGAGTTTATTGTGGAAGCTGTGCTGAGACAAGATGCAGGTCCCATGAGAAGAGATGCAGATTTGAAGGATGTGGAGGAGTGTAGTGTTGAGTTGTCAGTGTATGAGTACATTTGTTTTTTTGTCATAGAAAGGAAATTGTTGATAAAAAGGAGAAAAAGTGCAGGAAACAAGACAGAATGTTGAGGGCCACCGCTGTTGATGGAGAAAGGGAGAGAGGCTGATCCATCGACAGTGGTGGAGATAGATCAAACCAGAGATGAAGCTAGATATGAGGGAGTAAAGTGAGGGAGGGAAGCCAAAAGAGGGGAGTTTAGGGAATAGACCCCAATGCTTCACCCTGTCAAAAGCTTTGGATATATCAAGGGAAACTACATAAGATTCCCCAAAATCTCTCAGGGATGATGACCAGACATTTTTAAGATAAGAAAGAATATGGCAGAAAATGATGATTAGAGAGAAGACTGTGAGATTCAGGTCTGAGGATATGGGGGTTGAGGAGGTACTCAAAGACTTTTGAAATAGTAGATGACAGAGGAACAGGATGATAGAGGAGTTAGAATGGTCACTTCTTTTAGGGATGGGATGCACCAACACATGCTTCCAATTTTTTTCCGTGCTCCCTGGTTTTTAAACAAAAACAGAACAGTCAAGCAAGCAGAGGTGCAAGTCCAAAGGCACACTCTTTCAGTACACACGGATAGATGCCATCATGTCCATATGCTATGTCTGTGTCCAGAGACAGAAGCATTTTTTAGACAGTTCAAAAAGATATTACAGGGAGGAGCATAGGATTATTAAGAGGAGTATCAGGAAGTGAAGGAATGTTAGAGTTATCCAAGGTAGAGTTAGAAGAGAAACAATAACCAAAGAGAGTTGCTGTGTCCATGGGAGAAACAGCTGTAGCACCATCAGAACAAAGTGAGGGAAAGATTGAGCAACAGAATTTATCAGGAGTGCCATGAGCTAAAGACCAAAGAGACCTATCATTAGATGAAGAGGAGTGCTTATTGCACTTTCTTTAGATAAAGGAACGCTTTGCCTCATGGATAATGTGTTTTCAATAATTACGGGCAGTCATAAATGCTGAATGGGAGTCAGAGGAAGGAGAGTTTTTCCAAGTCTGATATGCCTGATCCCTTGCCTGAATAGCCTCAAAACAGGAACAGTTAAACCATGGATTGGAAGAGGGAATAAATGCTTCCATACTCACAATATCCTCTGTCATGCGTATGGCAGAGATAGAAACATCACCACATAAGAGACAGTAATCTACAAATGGAAAGTGAGAAAAGAAGTTTCAAAAGCTATCCCAGTTATCTTTGTTGGGATGTCAGTGTTCACATTTAGAAGAGGCTGCTGTCGGGGAGGTGCCATTGAAATAGATACATTTATAAGGGTGTGGTCAGATGAACCAATTTAGGCAAGATTGTGTAGCTACAGTGCAAAGTATTAGAGGTGATTAATAGATCCAGAATATCAGGAGAGTGGTCACAGTGGTCAAGGATATAGGAGAAGTTGTTGATGATTTGCCCTAGATCATTGAGAATGAAGAACATTAGGGTTTCTATCCCCCCACCATCCATGTGGGAAGGGTTTAATCATTCCTTATAATAAATTTTGATATCTAGGTAGGGATCTCAGCTTTTGGGTGCGAGGATGTCATGGCCTCATGGCAAGAATTTAGAGAGTCAAAGAAAGTTATTAGATTTGTAGAATTGCAAGAGTAATAGGCAAAACAAAGGAAAACAGTGATAGTTGGGAAACAAACCTTGAGCCAAATAGCATCAATATCTGGGGTCTCAAAGTTCTTGAGGTGTACCACAGGTGTGTTGGTACTGGAAGAAACACAGACTCCATCTTTGAACTGGAATCATGAATGGAGATTATTGTTGGATATGAAAAAGGGGCTAGTGAGAACATCATGAGACAATTGGGTCTTTGAGAGAAGTAATATATTAGGAGAGGTATAAGACAGATGGTTTTCAACATAAGAGAAGCTACTAGAAAGACCATGAATGTTGGCATAGTGAATAGAAAAAGAGACAGGTCTGTTAGTGAGAGAAATGTCATGGGTGGGACCGGTATTACTATTGTCTTGCTCTTCCACTCATTGGCGGTAGTCATGCAGGAACCAAGCAGAGATTTTTATCACCTTATGATGTTGGGGACTAGGGGTCATAAGTTTGTTTTATTTTATCATGATCACATTTAAAAAAGATCGTTTGGTTTGTTTACGTTCTTTTGTTGTTATTTGTGTTGTATGAAGTGAATATAAAGTTTGTATCGTATGCGATATTCAGTATGGTAGGGAGTTCACTGAGTGGGAGTGGTTGGTCATTCAGAGTGATGGGAGGGGTGCAGGTTGGATCCACGTCTGTGAGGGGTTAAGGGGTTGATGGTGGACTTCTTTAGCAATGTAGATATAATATTTTAAGTAAGCTAGTGTCCTAGTATCATGCTGTGGTGTTGGATCTTTGTAGGTGGTTGGGTAATGTCAAACTGCTGTGTTATGATTATGGGGTCTCTGCTTTTGAAAGGCATTTCACACTGTGATCTGCAGTGGGTAATGGAAGATCATATAAGAAGAGAATACTGAGTGCTAGAGAAGCAAATCCTCTAAGGGAACTGTTTTCTGTTGTTTGTATAATATTCTTGGAAGTGCATGCATGCACAGTGGCAGTATCATAACCAATGAGGTAGGAGGTGCTGCTACTGTGTAAAATAAAGAAGCTCAGAATTGGGGAAAATATTGAGTTTCAGCACATCGAGGGGTACTCTAGTTTTACTGGAGTGGCCCAAGTCTCACCCCACCTTCTCGTGGTGACCTTGTCAATGCACCCCTTAGGGGTAGAACTAAAGGGGGAGGCATTGCCCAATTATATCAGGGCAATAGTTTTAGATTTGGACAAACTCCTGAGGTTTACTTGTGCTTTTGATTTTGACAACTTTGGAGCCTCGCTGCCTCTGGGAATACTGCACTGGAGTTGCCCTTTGTCAGTGGCCTGTCAAGGGTGAGGCACAAAAGGCTAAGAAGTGGCACTGGAGTCTACCATTTATGCTGTGGGATAAAAGGAACAAGCGATTTAGGGGCATGGCGCTGAATGTGAATGGGATGACTGGGGAGAATAAAAGTAGGGAGATTGTGGAGAGGTTTAAAAGTTGTTGTGTAGATGTGTTGAGGATTGGGAAACCCACATCTCAGGCAGGGTGTGTGGAATGAAAGTGGAAGATGTGAATGCAAGTTATGGAAGGGCATGGAAGGAGGTGTGGTATGGATAGGAATGAGTGAAAATTATCGGGGGAGAGGAAAAGAAAGATGTGCAATTTTGCTATCACCAAGAGTATGGGAGGCTGTTACAGAGCATGGATGGAATGGACCAAGAATAGTGTGTGTGAAAGGAAAGACGGGATTTGGAAATATGCAAGGGTATGTGTATATGCACCTGTGAATATGAAGACTATATGAGGTAAGGATGAAGTGAAGCTTTTCTGGAAAAATTTTAATGACTGTATAAACAGTTTTGAGAATGAGAGAAATGTGGTCATAATGGTTGATACAAATGTGAAGTGGGATGTCATGAAATTGGTGAGATAGTTGGTAAATAGGGAATGCCATTAGCAAATGAGAATGGAAGCTATCTTGTGGATGTTTTTGCTAAGGGAGGTTTATTCCAAGAAAACACCTTTATTCAGCACAAGATGATCCACAGATATACATGGATGGGGAATAATGGAAAAGAAGAGCAAAAGGCTTTGATTGACTATATGGTAGTGGATGAAAAATTGAGAAAGGCTGTGCTGGATGCTAGAGTCATGAGAGGATTCCTTGGAGACTGACCGTTTTGCAGTTCTTGTGGGGATGAGGGTCAGGGAGAAGTGGAGGTATGTTGTAAGGAAGAATAGAGAGGCAAAAGTGTTGGCAAAGCAAGAAGATGAGTCAGGAAAAATACAGGGAGGAGTATGAAAGGAAGGTACCTGAAAGCTTGGATGGAGGTGCAGTGAATATAGGAATGCTGTCATGTGTAGTTGGATACAAGGTAGTGAGATACAGGAATAAAAAGGGCAATGCATGGTTGACAGAAGAGATTAGGAATGCTGTAGAAGAGAAGAAAAAGGCATATGGTAGATTGCTCAGTAGGAATGTACCAGTGGAATTTCAGCATAGGAGGAGGGAAGAATACAAACTGTGTAAGTGGAATGTTAAGAATCTGATAGAAGAAAGCAGAGAAAGAGTAGATGAAGATTTTGGAAGAAAGTTAAGTGAAAAGTTTTGGGATAATAAGAAACTATACTGGAAGGAAGTGAAAAGGGAAAGAGGTGGATGTAAGAGTGGAAATGTTGATGTAAGAAATAAGGAAGGGAAATTGCTGAATCAATAGGAGGAACTGAAATGAAGATGGAAAGAGTATTCTGAAGAAGTGATGAATGTGGGAGAAGGGGAGGCAACAGTTGTTACATGCATGGGTATGGAGGAGGGAAGGAAGAGGATACAAGTGCAAGGGTGTATAGCAAAGAGGGAGGTAAGAAGAGCAATAATGAGGCTGAAGGTAGGAAAAGCACCTTGAGTGTATGGGATTATAGCTAAGATGCTGAAGTATGGAAGAGAAAGTGTGATAGAGTGGATGCATCTTGTATGTAATATAGCATGGAAACAGAAGGTTGTGCCTGAGGAATGGGTGAAAGCTATTACTGTTCCTTTATTCAGAGGAAATGGTGCTAAGGATGTATGTAGCAGTAATAGGGAATAAGTCTGTTAAGTATTTCAGGAAAAGTGTATGCAAGAATATTGATTGACAGAGTGATAGAAGTGGCCTAATGCAGAATAAGCGAAGAGCAAAGGAGTGTTAGGAAAGGTAAGGTATGTGTGGATAAAATTTTTGTAGTAAAGATGACCGTAGAAAAGTATTTAACAAAAGGTAAGAAGTTGTATGCAGCTTTTATGGATCTGGAGAAAGCATGTAACAGAGTCAAGTTGAATGTTTTGTTGGATGTTTTAAGGATATATGGTATAGGGGGGGGGGAACAACTTTTGGATGGTGTAAAAGCCTTTTGTAGAGGAGCAAATGAATGTGTAAGTGTGGATGGAGAGCTGAGTGAAAGTTTTTGGAGACATTTTGGTGTGAGGCAGGGTTGTGTGATGTTACCGTGGCTTTTCAATTTATATGTATATGGATGGAGTAATAAGAGAGATGAAAGCAAAACTGAGGAAAAGGGTGCAGAGATGTTGTATGGCAGTGAGATATGATGGCTAGTGGCATGCTTGTGTGTGGATGATACTGTGTTGTGTGTGGAGAGGGAAGAGGAGTTGCAGAAGGTTGTAAGTATGTTTTATGATGTGTGTAAGTAGAGGAAACTGAAGATAAATGCAAGTAAAAGTAAAGTAATTGTGTTTGAAAGGAAACGGAGTGAACATATAGATTTTGTAAAATCATATAGAGTGAAAGAAGAAAGTGTACTAAATTGTGCTGTATATATGGGGAGAAAAAGACTGTAAGAATTGAGGGAATTTAAGTATCTGAGAGCTGTCTTGGGTAAGTGTGGTGATATGGAAGGAGGGATAAGGGAGACAGCAGTACAGGGTAGAAGAGTCACTGGGTCTCTTAATAGAATAATGAAGGGTAAAGGTGTAAGTATGGAAGTGAAGAGAGGATTAAAGGACAGCATATTCCTCCCAACCCTGACCTGTGCAGCCAAAACATGGACGTAGAATGAGGCACAGGGGTCAAGAATCCAAGCTATGGAAATGAGCTATTTGAGAAAAGCATTTAGTGTGACTAGATGGAATGAAGAAAGACATGAAAGGGTGTATGTGAGAGATGTGGTATGGCAAGGAATGCAAAGGGAGTGAATTGCAGAGCGGTAGAATGGGTGAAATGTAATACATTGAGGTGATTTGGGCATGTGGAAAGAATGCAAGACTGGGAGCTTACAAGGAGAGTGTATGACAGTACAATTAAAGAGGTTGTTGTGAGTGGAAGACCACCTGTGACATGGGGAAATAAGATGGAGGAATAATCTAGGGAGAGAAACAGAGGAAGAATGCATGGAATGGTGTATGTGAGAGAGGCATGTAAGGACAGGGATAAATGGAGACTCTTTTGCCGTGGTCACCCCTTGATGGCATCAGAGATATAGATAGATAGCATCCCCAAAATCTAATTAGTTTATCATCCCCACAGATGGAATCTATGGTGTAAATATGAAGTTCGTATCAAGTGTTGTAATTACTTATTTGTAATTTTCCATATGTACAGTAAAGGGAGAGAGTTCTACACTCATGGGGCCCCATCTCTTTAATTCCCCATGCCATCAAGTAGCCTTTTAATCCTTTGTAAGCTGCCAACATTCATTGCCTCATTGGTTGTTTTATTCCAACCATCCACCACCCTAACACCATCATGCTAACAATTATGTGCTCACAAACAAAGAGACAAATAGATGCATAATGCCCTGCCTACACTTTGTAGTTGTAGAACATCATCTGAAATGAGACTGGTTGGGAGCAAGGCAATAGAAAACATTATAATAGTTAAAAAATGTAAGGTGTTGAAAGATTTTGATCCAAGTGCATGGACCTGATTATTCAAGAAATAAGTAAAAACATATAACAGGCAATGTGAAATGTTCCAAAAATCATTGTCAGAATGATTAGTTCATGGAAGTGGAAGTGAGTAAATGTTATACATTTTTTAAGTGAAGACCAGAAAAGTGTTGTGAACCACAGACCAATGAGATTGATGTATAAAACACAAGATGAGATAATAAGAGATTAAATGAATGATCACTTGCAAAGGAGGAACTGCTTAAGTGAGGGGCAACATGGGCTAAGGGAACAGGATCATGCATAGCAATGTTCTAGACCAATGACAGTGATCACTGGTCTGTCTATCTATCTATATCTTTGATGCCCATTCCCTCCGGGAACTGTCATCAAGGGGTGGCCATGACAAAAGAGTCTCCACCTCTCCCTGTCCTTACATGCCCTCCTTGCATACACCATTCAATGCATTCTTCCTCTGTTCCTCTCCCTCCAGTATTCCTCCACCCTATTTTCCCATGTCACAGGTGGTCATCCACTCACACCAGCCTTTTTATTTGTACTATCATGTACTCTCCTAGTAAACTCCCAGTCTTGCATTCTTTCCACATTCCCAAATCACCTCAAACTATTGCATTTCACCCATTCTATCACTTCGCAATTCACTCCTTTTGCACTCTGCCATACCACATCTCTCATAGACCCTTTCATGTCTTTCTTTATTCCATCTAGTCACACAACATGTTCTTCTCAAATAGCTTATTTCCACAGCCTGGATTCTTGACCTCTGTCCCTCATTCCACATCCATGTTTCAGCTGTATAGATCAGGGTTGGGAGGACTATGCTGTTCCTTAATCCTTTCTTCACTTCCATACTTACACCTCTACCCTTCATTATTCTATTAAGAGACCAAGTGATTCTTCTACCTTGTATTGCTGTCTCCCTTATCTCTCCTTCCATATCACCACGCTTATTCAAGACAGCTCCCAAATACTTAAATTCCCCCACTTCTTCCAGTCTTTTTCCCCCATATCCACATCACAGTTTAGTTCACTTTGTTCTTTCACTTTATATGGTTTTACAAAATCTATACTTTCACTGTTTCCTTTCAAACACCATTACTTTACTTTTACTTGCATTTACCTTCAGTTTCCTCTGCTTACACATATTATAAAACACACAATCTTCTGCAACTCCTCTTCACTCTCTGCACACAACACAGTATCATTTGCAAACAGGCTTGCCATTAGCCACCATATCTCACTGCCATACTCCATCTCTGCATCCCTTTTCCCTCATTTTGCTTCCTTCTCTCTTATCACTCCAACCATATATGTATTAAAAAGCCACAGTGACATCACACAGTCTTGCCTCACACCTACATGTATCCCAAAACTTTCACTCAGCCCTCCATCCACTCGTAAACATGCATTTGCTCCTCTGTAGAAGGCATTTACATCCATCAGTTAACCCCTATACCACACAGAGCTACATGTATCCCAAAACTTTCACTCAGCTCTCCATCCACTCTTAAACATGCATTTGCTCTTCTATAGAAGGCATTTATATCCATCAGTTACCCCCTATACCACATATCCTTAACACATCCCACAATGCATTCCACTCGACTCTATCATATATTTTTTCCAGATCCATAAAAGCTGCATAGAACTTCTTACCTTTCGTTAAATACTTTTCCATGGTCATCTTTATTACAAAAATCTGGTTCACACATCCCCTACCTTTCCTAAAACTCCCTTTCTCTTCACTTATTCTGCATTCAGTCACTCTATCAATTAATATTCTTGCACACACTTTTCCTGGTATACTTACGAGACTTATTCCCTATAATTGCTACATACATCCTTAGCACTTTCTCCTTTGAATAAAGAAACAATTATAGCATTCACCCAATCCTCAGTCACATCTTTCTGTTTCTATGCCACTTTACGTATAAGATGCATCCACTCTGTCTTACTTTCTCCTCCATAATTCAGCATTTCAGCTGTAATCCCATCCACTC